>JAMKCH010035334.1:0-14405 GCA_023653785.1 Ophioderma brevispina | reverse complement strand
GGATAAGAATATGCCTTAAATTAATTTTCAATGCTGCGCCAACATGAACATTTGAATACATACAGTAGTTTTTGAAATTGAACTTTGTGAATGAACGTTAGTCACCGTAAACTGACGCGGTCTCTAAAAAAAAAAATTGTTGCATTCCAATCCAATCCACCCTCTGGCACCATTTTGGCAGCATTTTGGAAAATTTGTAGAGGTGATAAAATTTTGCATTAGTGATTGCTGGCCAGATGGATTCTACGACCTCGGAAACCTGGTAAGAGAAGGAATCCCCCCCCACTCACAACTCTATGTATAATTGTGGGCGAATATGGTCAAAAATAGGTTTTGAAATGGGCAGCCATTTTGAAAAATGGGCCACCATATTGGTAATTACATTGATATGTGTATCTTAATGCACCAATGGATTCAGGGACCCCCCCAAAAACCTAGTTTATTCACAAAAATCACAACATCTCTGTACACTTTGGGCTGAGAATATGGTCATAATTCGTTTGAAACTGCAGCCATTTGAAAATGGACCGCCATTTTGTTTGAGTAAGCTATTTTCAGGGTGCCACCAGAAGTTGTTGTGGAGGAGTCCCCTGACCCGTTGATACCACACAACCTTTGACAGCATCCCATGTCAGGTTGACATAAAAAAGTGGTGTTTGGCCCCCTGGGTATGAACAGAAAACCAGGAAGCCATACACACAAAATCAAGTTCCCGGACCTGCTCCCATAGATAACCAATGTCACTATAACCATGTTCACTAAGGTGTAACATGACCCCATTCTTTTTGCCACTCCTATTCCACAATATTTTGTCAGAGGAGAGGCTGCAATTTGTGCAAAAAACACTAGTACTATAGATATTCATCCTAGGGTTGCATTATGACCTTGGTCTTCCCTAGTATTATCTCAATATACTTTATCCAAGGTCATGTTTCAATCTTATAGTGAACACCCTTTAGAGTGCCAATAATAGAAGCTGGCAATCAATGGCAAATTGGGCTTTCTCCAACTGCCAAAGTGGATAATATTTTTTCATACCCATTTTGCAACTGGGCAATCTTGTCAATTAGTTTTCCTGATTGTTGTGTTTTCAATGTACTAACAGCCGATTTTACACACTAAGGGTGGGTGACCAGATCACGTTCCAATTTTTCATACATGTTTCCCTCTATGTGAGCACATCACCACAAACCATCTGATTACAATTTTTAAGTTAAAGACACTATCGTTGATTTAACCCAAAAGATTAAAGTATTTTAAATTTGCAGGCAAGACTTTACAAGTGAAGAATAGCCTGTAGAATTCTCATAACTTACTTTTCCAACTGAAATTGACAGAAAAGGAAGAAAAAAACGCCGTGTTCAAAGATTCAAATCTCCATTGACTTACGTGTTAGTTAGTGTCCTTTCAGACACTAATGACTAAAATATCCGATTTGTCCTTATTAGGTTTGCTTCTGGTTCTATCATTCGTAGGGTCTTGTATATACCTACTTGTTACAGACATGCAAAAATCTGATTTGTGATGATTTTTTCGATTTTACTATTTGCATCACTGATAGTGTCTTTAAGTTGGTCCATGCCATTTGGAATTAGAAGCAAAAATGTGTATTATTAACCCTATCACTGTTTTAAAGTTTCTAGCTTAGCTTATCCTCCCGAAAGGAAGGGAAAGTTGTAAAGGGATAGACTCTAAAGAGCTTTCATTCACCGCTCGGGTTGCAGGATGGCTGGAAACAATGCCAAATTTCCCGGAACACAATCAAAATTTCCTTCAGATTGAAATTTCCCTTCATTATTATGTATTCTTATTTACATGACTACAATTCCTCCAATAGTAAAATTTTCCCTGGACCAGGTTCCCAATTTCCTCATTTTTCCCAGCCATGCGTGGTGGATTGGACATCTGGGCCCCCCCGGCGCAAACCAGTCCCATGCGCAGGGATGGCAACCACTAGTTGTCGATGGCCCGTCCAGCCATTTCATGCCCATGTTTGTTTGTACGATGACGCATCGCATCGTTTGAACTTAGCACATTTTTCTCATCTCAGTCAGTGAGTTGTATAGTGAGTTTTTGTTATGATAGGGTTTAAATTGGTCCACAGGACTGGACAGTGTGTGTTATATGTTCTGCAAAACCAACTCTTACCGTTTTATACTAAAATACTAACTTATTCCAGGCGCAGTTTTAACTTAATCCCTATGAAAGTTCTGCACAGTTCATTTTTTCCACTAAAAGCTGTTGTACTGTTTTCTATTACTTGAGTAAATGTTTACCATAGCTCCCATTTTGTTACTACAAAAATACGCAATTGGAAACTAAAACCGAAACAAAAGCCAAAGGACCAGCCCGAAGCAACATCAACCAGAGTAAGCACACTGAAAAACCATCTCAAAACATAAACACAAGACGATTATTACAACAAAAATACAGCAAGTGAAAATCTTACGTGGTATTACGCAGTGCGCAATTAAAATGGCGGGGCCCCACATTTTGAGAATATGCAAATGAGCTCATTTATATTGATCACCTGTCAAAAAAGGGTACTGTTATGCACATGACCTTGTCATGTTTCTATCACCACATGCCAGGTTAGAAATTCCTTGATAATTGGGTTTTAGTCTGTAGAGTGGATTAATGCTTTTGCTGCCCATCCGCCCATTTTTATTCAAAATATGCAAATTAGCTTATTAAAGGGATAAGCAGCAAAAATGTGAGATAATATAAAAATGTGGAAATGGATTTTAAGCTTATAAATCAAGATAACTACTTTAATGCAGGAAGTTGGAACATGTGTAAATAAAAAAAAATGATTTCCTAATTCAAGAAATCCATGTATGTATGTTTGTCCCTCGATCACGCCTTCAGTTTTTCGTCAACATTCGCCAAATTTCACCACCTATAGTTCTTCATAGATAGTGGAAGTGTCCTAACGGAGAGCTTTTCTCAAAATCGATAACGTTACCAAGGAAAAAATATTAAAAACAACTGAAAATGGTCAAATCCATCACTGACGCAACGTTGTGGCAACGCATTTTTCAGTTAACCGATAGCAGTACTGTGTAGTAACAGCGTGTGGACCGCGTGTTGCGTCAGTGTACAAGAGGAAGAGCCCGCTTTGCTAAGAGGTGTGTGTACGCAGAGGCGTGTTGCTATTGGTGTGTGTACGCATTATTTTTTGTTGCCGCAACCGCGGCAAATATTTTGCTTAATTGGTTGCCGCTGCGTGGCCCCTACACAGCTGACCGGTCAAAGTTGCACGGGAGAGTTTGAGCTTCAAAAATATGGAATTATTCGTCAACGTTCTTGCACGACAGAAATGTGAGGACACAGGGAGTTGTCGCTGCATGGCCCCTGCTTGACGTACCGGTCAAAGTTGCACGGGAGAGTTTGACAGACACGGAACAATACGGACATTTTTAGTATATTCTTCTACGTTCCTTGCAAGACAGAAATGTAAATCGACACAGGGAAGTTACGAGAAGAGGATTTGGGTGAGAGAGAGAGAGAGAGAGCAGGAGAGAGATTAGAGAGAGATTAGACGGTGTGTTTCGAGAAGGGCCTCGGGTGATGAAGGGTTCATGGGTTGTAAGAAAAACAATAGAGCAAAACAATTACATTAAGCCTTAATTAATAATGAGTGGCGTGCCCATGACCTTTTCTTGGGGGGTGGGGACATGACTAATTTTCCCTTAATCAGTAATCAAAACAATTACATTAAGCCTTAATATATCACTGGCTTGCTCGGAATCTTTTTGAAGCCATCCTTTAATCGGCGGATGGCTTCGCCCACCGGTTGACCCGATTGTTTTGGAGTCGCATCAATAATCTGAAGAGCAGGGATGGGGGAATCAAGATCAACCTACATCAACTGCATGCATACGTGGTTAGGAGGGATTAAAAGAAAAAAATAGGTCAAATATGCTAATTAATTATGCAAATTAGGTACTTAGAATGCATATATACTGATGTAAATCTAATCAGTTCGAGAATCTGTAGCCCCGCACCCTTCCACCAAGTTTCAGCCCTGTGTGACATATAGATCTCCAGATATTTTGTTCACAAGAAATGCTCACGCCGACGCCGAAGACGCCGACGCCACACGGATCATGCTGCCATAAGGTCTTTCCTATCGGACGACCTAAAAATAGGAACAATAAAACCTGTGAGAATTCGGGTTGCGAGTGTAAAACTTACGCAGTTAAAAATAACTACAGGAAAGACAGGACACTGTTCCTTCAGTGATCGTTTCCGTTTCAGTGATCGCTTCCATTTCAGTGATCGCTCCCGTTCACTCAGCTAGCTTTCAGTGATCGCTTCCGTTTCAGTGATCGCTCCCGTTCACTCAGCTAGCTTTCAGTGATCGCTTCCGTTTCAGTGATCGCTCCCGTTCACTCAGCTAGCAGGAGCCCGCGCAAAGCGCGGGCCTCCCGTTAGTCTCCAAAATGTAACAAATTAAAAAATTCAACAACCTGAGACAAATATTCATCTCAGCTACATTGTACAACTGTGCATTCATACTGTATACATATTACTTTGTAAATAAAGACACTATCAGTGATTTGCTCAACCAGGAAATAAAACAAATCATCAAAAATCAGATTTTTGCATGTATGTAACAAGTACAGGTATCCTAACATACCCTGCAAATGATAAGACCAGAAGCAACCTAATAAGGACAGAATCGGAGATTTTAGTCATTACTGTCCGTTCGGACACTTACTACAACACGTAATTGAATGGAGATTCATATCTTTGGACACTGCTTTTTTCTTCCTTTTCTATCAATTTTTCGCTTGGAAAAAAAACTTGTGAGAATTTTATAGACTTATTCTTTACTTTTAAGCTATTCCTGCTAAATTTAAAATATTTTGACTCTTTCGGGTAGATCACTGATAGTGTCTTTAACTGCCCAAGTCTGCAATGTCCCATCAAACTGCTCCTGGAGCAGGTACACAATGAGTGCTTTTGAAATCCTTCTTTAGCTACAATTTGTACAATTAACATCGGAGTCATTTTTCCTCAGGAAGGTATGGAATTTAAGATTCACATCCCATACATAGTGCTGACAACCAAATACCCATACATTCATACTTTCATCGCATCATAGCTCTACTAGATCGTTCGTGTTAATCTCTGAATGACTGATGCCTGCGCCCATTCCCTCATACCCATAATCTAATTTAAAATCCACCATTTGGAGGAGGCACTTGGGGCAATGTCGCTATAATGAACATCTAGTTAGCATTATCTTTCACCACCATTCTTGACAGCATTTGTACTACTGTGGTCCAAAAACTTGCCCCATCTATCGAATAGTTGCCAAGTTTTTTGTATGCCTTACATAATTTGACATATTCAATCTTCAGAACACAGCAAGATTCCTACCCAACAGGGTGTCACTCAGAGCTGAGGCTACTCCCATTGTACTCTCTTAAGCTCTACTCCAAGGGTACCCCTCATTGATTTATTATTGATGCAGTACCTACAACTAAGTACTTGCTTAGTCCCACAAGGCATTGGATCGATAGCAGCTATGTTTACTTTAATAGCAATACCCGTCCTATAGTGTACTCTTCATTTGCCTGCCAGGTGACTGACAGGTACCCAGTAGACCACCATATTGGAGTCCCCTCTGTCGCTACTCCAGGGAGTACCCTCCCAGGTACTCCCCGACTGGCTGCCTAGTAGGCAGCAACTTGGACCATAGAGTGCGCCAAACATTCTATTGTTGTTTAAAACGACTTCTGATCATTTTCAAGCTAGTACATCTATAATTGAGTTGAGCATTACCAAAAACCCTATATAACATTTTGTGTAAAAACATATACCATATTTGACCAAAATGTTACATAATGGATAGAAGTACTAAAATAATCAAACAAAGTCACAAGCTCATTTGCTGGGAGTAACCCATGAGTACTCCCGCATGGGGCACTAGTGGTTAAGCTACTCTGTTGGACCTATGTGGATGATTACCCCCACTTTTGGGACCAGGCGAGTGGTCCCCATCGGGTGGGTACTACTCCGTGGCTACTTAACCGGTACTTCAAAGTACTCCCATGAAGAATTGGTTGTGTGATGTATATCAAATCAGAGTTTACACCTATTTTGACAGTTGCATTTTGATTTTGACCAATTTGGCCATTGTTCTATGAAAAATCCTAAAAATAAAAAATAACATGTGCATTTAGTTTTTGACTCTACTGGAAACAAACATGAATTTTTTTTTCTGAACCGTGATATCAGTATGCAACTTTTAAGTTATCTTAGCAATATCTCGATTGGGCTATTCACATCATATAATCCTGGATTACCAATCAAATCGACCCATAGTGCCCAGAGGGTTAATGAAACATTCTAAATGTCTTATACAAGAGATTGGATTCTGCAGGTTAGATTAGACATATACTTAAGGCCAAAAGCTCAGATTGTTATAAAAATCTCAAATTTTCACATAAGCCAAGCGGACAAGGTCACTGATCACGAAAGCTTCCTTTATGTGAAAACCAAAAATAACTTGCTAGTAGCAGTCCAATACTGATGGAATTTTAACTCCCTTTGTAGAGACTGGAGATTTTATATGGACCTGAGTATACTTGTGTCTGGGGAAGTCGCCAAGTGCATTTTTTAAACCTGTGAGTCACCTCCTCTAATCGATAAATATTCACATAGAGTTGACACACAATAGTGTTACCAATACAGGGCCGGAATCATCAAGAGGTTGGTTGAAAATGACACAAAAACTGTATTTGGTTGTCATGTTTTATGCATAAACTTGGTTTATAAGCTGGCCAGGTCGAGTTAGCCTTGATTTCTTTCATTTGCAAGATATTAAAGGTCCATGGCCCGATCGCTAATAGCCTCGTCCCCAGAAGCCCCAGACTTTACCGGAAGTAGTCAACATTTTGGTATCAGAAGAAAGCTACTATTTTTCTCATTTACCCTGTGAAATCTTAGAGCCAAAGGATGTTTGGTTTGGAAGTTATGAGCGAAAATGCATCCCATTTTGGTCGACCAATATTAATATTACACAGTACTCAATGGGGCTTACAAAATCACGTTTTTAGCTCTCGCATCAAAACGGATTGAAATATCGGCGCGAAACTTTACAGATGGGGTTTTGGAGTGAAGGCCAGTCTACAAGATGAAAATTCAGATCCTTAAACGGGGCCCATCCCCTTCTGCCATCCCCCTTTAATGTTAACCCTTTCAAGCCATAAAAGTCAGTGTCTTTTCAGACACACAACAGCGACCAAAATGACAAGCAACTTCGTAGAAAGCAATGAAACTCCTGAAAACTTTTTGAGGTGAACATTTTACAAATCTTGATCCCGTTCTTCAACAGCAAAATTGGTGATCACTGATTCAACAATTCTTCCTATCTCTTTGTACAGGAGCTTAGCATTGTGGATTCTTTAGGCCAATGAAAGTCAATGTTATGTTTCCCGTAACATTTTTTGCAAATCATAACAAGGCAACTATTTCATTATTCATTATTCATAATTTTGAAGAAACAGTCGTTTTACCAACCTTCGACATGCTCTAATAACTACAATAGTGTGTCAAACCACCACCCTTCATTTAGAAATGATTTTGCAACTGTTTTTTTGTTTAAAATCTACTCATTCGCAAGATATGTGATCACAAGAAACAACCTTGATATTTTGTTTAAAATACAAAATAATGAACTCTTTAAGCATTTCAGCATCTCAAACGCGGGCAGAAAATCCACGGGGACGGGTTACGGGAAACATAATATCGACTTTCATGCGCCTTATCAATCCACATTGACATGGAATGATGGAAATTAAACGTGCCGCGTCTTGCGCCATCGATGAACTGTTCGTCATATTTGGAAGTTTTAGTACGCGCAAGGTGCAACATTCAAAACAAGAAACAAGCCAAAACTACCATTTAAGATTGGAAGCAAAAACATGCCAAAAATGCTGTTTTACATTGGATATTTGCTTTAAAATTTATTAAGGTTTCTGTCGAATTGTTAACATTCTGGAAATAATAGTGACACTATATACTGTTCGTCTGTACACAAAATTTAAACATTTTAGAAAGAGTTTCATTGTTGAAATGGAAAGCCAGCCTCGCATGATAAAAATGTGGACGCATGGATGCATCGTTGTTGATTTGTGATGAAACATTCTGTAACATGTTAGAACCCATAATTTAAATACAAAAAAATTTGAATGAAACTAAATTCCTATCCTGTAAAAAAATAGTACAATATTAAAAGGACACACATCAATAACTTAACCCATAACAATAACTTAACCCCGACTTATTGGTGTTAATCTTTATCTCCGTATTATACATGAGTCACTATCCTTTAATAGCTCCCAGTGTCATAAATAAATACCGTCCACTCTCTTTATAATATATAGTTCACTGGAAAATTCAGTGTCCCTATTTATTTGCTGCTAAACAAATGCAACACACATGCTATTCTCACTTGATCAAAGTTCAATTGACCATATGGTTTATGACTTTCATCAAATCTGCAAGATATTTGGAAGAAAATTGGTAAAAACTAAGCCAAATTCATGGCTTCACATGTGATCCAAGATGGCTACCTAATCCATATTATACCCATAAATAGATTGCTTCATAAATTAAGTTTACTCACACTCCATTTTGACATTTGAGTCAGGCCTAAAAAATAAAAATACATTTTCATGTTGCCTCCTTCCAGTGATCAATCCATGGCCAACATACAAACAGAAAGAAAAAATATTTTTGGGACACTCAAGCATTTTCTTTTGGGGGGGGGTGTTAAATGGTAAAATGAGACCAAACTACACCATTTTGGATGCTTTTTTGTAACTAGTGACAAAATAAAATAAATTAAAGCCTCACCAACTGTTCCACAGAATTCTACTAGAGGGTAACACAACAATCTATTTTTAAGGCCTTAATGTGCTGTAACTAATCCTCTACACCTTCTGGGAAATTCTACAGTGCCCATAAATATTTCTTGTTCACGGTGAGTTTTACTTGTCCATGGAGACATCAGGTTAACCCCTTGAGTACAACCTGCCCATCGGTCACAATATTATCTAACGTGATTGCTGATTGGTCACAATGGAACTTCTGTGACTTTTTGGGCCAATGGGCAACATGGAAAGAATGGTGGTAGGGCTGAAGAGGGGTAGGAGTGGGAATATTTGGAAGCTGCATTTCAATTGGCTCTTGAAATGAATATAATGATGTAATTATCCAATCAGAAATGTTGTATTATTATTAAGGTAGTGCGCAAGGGGTTTAGGATACCGAGTGTGAAATTACACACCATAAATCCGTACAATATAACTTTGCTTGCGCTCCAAAGGCATATTGATTCTGCATGCAATATCAGGCCAACAAGAAATATTAGTTCTGAAACATTAAAACCACAATTGCGCTATTCAGGATTTCATGTTTTAGTATATTTTTTGGCGTGCTAAAAAGGGCAACAAATGGGTCGATTAACCTAATCAATTCAAATGAACCTAAATTCTAATATCCTTAGTTATTGCCTAGTCCCAAATCCTTAAATGAACACAATAGCATGAAAAAATATTCAGATATTGTAATGAAATGGAACCTTACTGAAATCACTCCCCCAAATTTTGAAACAATTTGGATGTTGATAACAGTAAAAACAGCAATATGATTGAGGTAAAGGTAAAGGTGACGGACCTGTGTACACAGGAACGGAGTGCCCATCTCTCTTTCGAAGCGATTGGACCAGACTCCACCATATAATGTTGCTGTAGTGGGATTGCCACACCTCATCTACAGCGAGTTTGTTACCTTCCCAGCATTGAATAATGCTGGTACCCATTTATACACCTGGGTATAGAGAGGAGTAATTGAGGTAAAACGCCTTACTCAAGGGCGAAACACATTGACCCAGCGGGGCTCGAAACCACAAACTTTGGCGTGCGGGCTGAACGCCTCCCCACGGGACCACATGTGCCCAATATGATTGAGGATGAAGGTGGAAAATGGACATGTGGCCTATTTACCAACTGGGCTATTCCATGTCAACACTCGAGATGTGCACCGCAGCATGTCATGGATTTTTTGTGATGATAGATATTGATGAGAAATGAAAATCCTGAAATTTTGAGCTTCATACCGCCTTTCGTTTTCCCGCAGGAGCATTCAGAAATTTAGGGGGGGTCACCATCAAAAATGCTGTGTGATGTGAATGACAATTTTGAGAGGGCCATAAACTTGTAATGGAACCCTCCCCAACTTTGAAAATCACTATCTGGGGAATTGTTTTGGTGTAGAATTCAAATCTGGCATCAAAAATGTGATAGCTCCTTTACTTGTAAAGTTATTTGGGTGTAAAAATGCAATATCTTTCATCTGGGACCAAGTTTGGGGGCCAGAACTCCGTAAGTAACAATATTTTTAATGTTGATTTTCTTGTTAATCTGAGTCACACTGCAGGACTTTCTACCAGTACAATAATAAGTACATTAGGTAAGCAATAAGTGAGTTACAGCCTATTGAAAAATCCAAATTTTGCATTTTGACATATATTGGCCCCCCTGAAAATCAATGTTGACATTTGATATCACCCCTCTACTTCAGATATGTTGAAGATACATCATCAAAGAACTATTCTTGAAAGAACCAGCTTGGTGTTTTGATGTCTTCATTGTTTTCAGCACAAGACACTTTTGCTGATATCCCCATAAAATGTATATGGTGATATACACTGTGCATGTACAATGACCTCTGGGTCACGTATACCTTTGTGTGGTAACTTTGAGTGTGTATTCTGTTGTGAAAAAATAAAGACACCGAGCTACATGTAGTTCTTTCAAGGAAAGTTGTTTATATATCTTCAACATATCTGAGGTAGAGGGGTGGTGTCGAATGTCAACATTGGTTTTCAGGGGGGTCAAAATGTGTCAAAAAAGTACAATTACCATTTTCAAGGGGCTGTACCTCACTTATTACTTTTCTAATGTGTTCATAATTGTATTGGTTTAAAGTTCTACTATGTAACTCTGATTGACCAAAAGATGGACACTAAAAATTTTCTTACTTTTGGAGTTATGACCCCCCAGACTTGGCCCCAAATGAACAAAGGCGCATATTTAGGCCTCATTAACTCTAAAAGTAAACACGCTATGAACTTCCCGATGCCAGATTTGAATTCTACACCAAATATTACCCTTAGGTAGTGATTTTCAAAGTTGTGGAAGGCTCCATTACTAATCTGTGACCCTCTCAACATAATCTTTCACATTGGGCGGCACTTTTGATGGTGACCCCCCCTAAATTTCAATTGCTCTAGCGGGAAAACGAAATGGACTATGACGCTCAAAATTTCAGGATTTTTATATCTCATCAATGTCTACCACCACACTTAAAGGGAAAAAATTCAAGACGTGCTGCGGTGCACATCTCGAATGTTGACATGGAATAGGCCAACTTATTTTTTAAATGTTTACTATAATCAAAGTATATTCAACAAATCAAAGAGAGATGTTCAAGAGATTATGAAGACCTACTGCCATAGGAAGTGCCAATGCGGGTTCGAGCCCCGCTGTTGCCAATGTGTTGTGCACTTGGGCAAGGCACTTTACCTCGCTTGCCTCTTTCCACCCAGGAGTAATAAAGGGGTACCGGCATATGCTGGGAATGCAAAACAGACTCGCTGTGCGGGAGGAGTGGCGAACCCCCACAGCAACATTATATATGATGAGGGAGTCTGGCCCAAACGCCAAAGACAGAGAGATGGGCACTCCGCCTGCGGGCGCACCATTTGCATTTGCATTTTTGCAACTGGTGTATCAGTAGGGCTTTTTTTTGTTGTTGATATTTTACATTTAAATGCATTTTGAAAAAAAAATTGAAAGTGCTGATACAATGACAGACTTTTAGTGCCCTGTATGTTAGACAAACATGGTTCTAGACCAAAGGGCATTTTAAACCAATGCATTTAATGCATTGCAATGTGCCTATATTGTACTGTACAAAACAAATGTCAGTACTTATTCAAGAAGTTTAAGAACCACAAGACATTCTGTGATCATGCTAAAAATTCCCTTTTGTGATTTGTGGGCTAAAAAGTGTATTTATAAGTCAGTGTTTAGAATAGGATGTTGTGGAATCACATGACCTTATTGAGGTTTAATTTCCCAAAACTGGTGCATTGTGGAATGGACTAATATACCCTATGGTTCTAGAGATTATACAAGTTTCATTAGAAGGATGACCCTGTGGCTCCCGCTTACAATGAAACTTGAAGCACCAATTATATTGTACCTTGATTTTCTCAGTAAGATGTCTAGAGAATAATCAGCACCTTTACCTCCTCCTTCCCAAGCAAAACTATGTTTACAGGAGCTTCAATCTTTTTGAATCATTCCCTCACAAACCATGAACTTCTAGAGCAATTTTGCATGCAAATTACACACATAAGGTACATTGGCACTTGACACTTTTACCATTCTAAGTTAATTACAATGCAGTAAGTGAAGAATTGCTTGCAGGGACAGGGCCATCTAGTCATACCCTTCATGTAAATGTACACATAATGCCTTCAACTCAATTTGTGCCTTGGGCACTGAAATCATTCACACCAGTTAGGCACTCATTTGCCCTTATAAGAGAGTACAAAGCAAGCCTCCCTTAAAGGTATCCAAGCTTTGGAAGAAAGGATGTGTTTAGAGGGTTACACTTTCTGGTGGGATGGAGGGAACCCAATGTTTTTTATGGAATTTTGTTAGTAGACAACTTTCAAATATCATGGACTCCCAAGCAGTAGCCTAACAGCCGAGGGAGGGGGGCAGGCTGCCACCCCAGAGAGCTTTGACAGGGAAAAAAAGCTTAAGAATCATGCTGAATCACCCCTTTTTTGCCTGTTCACCAGGAAATTTTCACCTATCAGTAAAACCTGTCTCAAAACCACCTTCAACAGGGAAAAATCTGCCTCAAAACCGGAAATTTCCCCCCCTCTAAAAAGCAATCCCTGTTATGCCCTACTCCCAAGAACATGATGCACCACATCTTGTCCTAATAATAAGTGCCCAGAGTGCTAAGATCAATTCTTATTTCCCACATTTTTTTATATTTAGTTGCAATTAGGCCGATTTTGAAGGTAAATTCATAACATATGATATTGTGAATTTCAAAACTGAAAATGTTCACCCTCTGAGTCTGACAAGTGACCCCTGCTATGTCCCTGCTCCAAGAAAACTGGGGATGCACCACATTTGTCCTTAATCAGTGCCCAGAGTCCTAAGTTCAGTCCTTATTTCTCACATTTTTTTTTTATATTTAGTTGCCATTTGGCCAATTTTAAGGTAAATTATCAAATAACATTGTGAATACACCGATTCGGCACATTCGATAACTCTAAAATACACTAAATGGTATAATTCTATACTCTGTCCAGCTCGAAGTATGAAGTAGCGACGCGGGCGTATACATTGAACCGACTTTCAACGCGCGCGCGGGTATGGTACAAGCGCGCTGCAGCTGAAAGGCGGCACTGGGTATACGCGCGCGTCGTTACTTCATACTTCAGACGAGACAAAGTATAGGCTTGCTGCATTTTGAGGGTTTAGGGCAAAAAAGCCCCATCTGCAATAGCTGCCAGGTGTTGATAACACTTGATAACAACACAACTGACAAATGGCAGCTATTGCAGATGGGACCTTCTTACAATATTAACCCTCAATTGAATCCACTGTACCAACTACTCACAAACTTCAAACTTGGTAATGTGGTAGACCATGGGCATGATGACTTTTATTGCGGTGTTATTTTTCAGAATGATATGCAGGTTAACATACACAAATGAGCTAATTTGCATATGAATAAAACTATGTGTGGAATCCACTTCAATTCCAAATTTCATAATTTGTGGGTGTTTTTTTTTGGGGGGGGTGGGGGGTAAGGCCAAAATCAAAATTTGGCTGCAAAGTGGCCCCATACATAAACAAATGCAAATAGAGATCCTGTAAAGCATGCATCTTTTTTTACTATCTAAAGCAAAACAAAAAAGTGACAAATGGAGTGATGTATTAATAGCCCTCCCCCCCAAAAAAAATCCAAAAAGCCCCTAAAATCCTAAAAAGAGCTTAAAAAGGACCAAAAAATGATTATGCGAGTGGAGTGAGCAAAATTTTTTTCCCCCATTTTGCCCCAACAATGGATAAAAAAGGTCCACTTTTGCCAAACCCCCCCAGGGAGGGGGGAATTTGTGGAAAGTCCTATTTAAAAACAATTAAACCCCCCCCCCCAAAAAAAATCCTAGTTACGGCCTGTGTATTAACCCTAACCCGGACCGGGTCGTTTTGCCGGCCGACGGCCCAAATGCAACGAAGGGCAATCTATTTTTATTTTTAACGGCCCAGATGCAACGAGAGCCAAAGTTTGCA
>JAMKCH010035333.1:0-30528 GCA_023653785.1 Ophioderma brevispina | reverse complement strand
TGCACTAAATGACTTAATGTAACGTCTATAGTAGCTACCAAAGCCCTAAAAAATGACTGACTTGGGTAGCGTTTTGGGGTTGGGCCATTTGATCACAAGTCAATTTTCTCAGGATCGGTGGTAAGCCATTCTCGATACACCTTACATGTCTAGAGATGCTACACTCCTCTGAACTAAGTTACACTTCTCGAATGTTTACTTTTCCTATGGGAATTATGTTGGGCCCTACTTTTACTTTATCACTACCTTTTGTAACCGAAATGGCCATACAAGCTCGGTAGAATTGTTCCCTGATTTCGGTTCCAGTGCCATTTCGCTGAAGTACATGGTTGCTTAAGCCTTGTGTGAACCTCGGACATACTCGTACAATATGACCAACTTCATGCTGTGACGCCCACAACATTTATCCTTTTTCTTTCTGAGGTTTTCGCTATTTACCATGATTACCAGCTTGATTGGCTTGGTAGTGATTTTGATTACAGCTGTATTGCCCTTGACTTAGCCTGTTCAATCCCAGTAGAAAAGCTTGTGGACAGTCTTTCAGTACCCCTTTCACTTGTCGAGCTCAGTTTGGGCGTCTTTTGGTGCGTTCATAGGTCATGTTCTTTGTTCACTTGAGGCGGACTAGCACTGCTCTACCTTTCTTTATACACGCCCTGTTCCTCTGTTTTCTGCTTCTGTAAATGCTTCAAATTGTAGGCTGCCTAACGTTTCATCTAAGGACTTGGATTTCGGTTATTACAGATGAGTCTTAATTCCGAAGAATCTGGTATGGCTACCAAAAGTGTTCTTAGCAATCCTTTGCAACTGAAAATGGAGCTCAGGGTACGATTAGTTTAACCAGCTGGGATCTCGTGCGACAGTTCAGGCAAGGTTTATGAGGACGTCTCACCCGCTATTAAAATACTCCAAACATTTCGGTTTGATTCCCTGGGCCGAATCTCTCATTCAAACGAAGCTACCCAGTTGGTGGTAATGTCGTCGAGCTGTACTATCCAAATCTCCCAGGATGCTTTGTCCACACTCGCAAAATCATACGGACACTAAGCCATTTCTTCCTGGTACAATATTGTATTTCGGCCGGAATTTCAATTCAAAAGGTAATCAGTCCAAGAAAGGTTCGTACCGTCAAAGAGTGGTGGTTTCATTTTGTTCCCGTTAGAGTTGTTGACCTTGGCATTGGATTCGCATTCATATTCACATTGTCACCCATGTCTCCAATTGGAATTTGGCGATTTGGCTCACGCTCTACCGTGCACCATTGAGGTTCATTGCTTCAAGATTCAATTGTTCGATCAAATTTTGAGTGACTTCTCTAGCAATAGCAGTGATATCAATCTTTGACCTGACATGGAGTGTGGTCAATACGGGCTCGGTCAAAAAGCTCTTCTGGGATTTTCATCTACATGGAAAGACGAAGTCCCTTTCATCCCCTACAGACTGATCATCTATATCAAAATCTATCAATATCTTCCTATTGTTATCGTACCATTAACCACAGGTTCGAGAGGTATGGGCCTAATCTTGGTCTAATGATCTATATTCAATGCGTCGTTGGGGGTTTTCGCATTGTGAAGTGGTTCGTGCTTTTGTATTTGTGCTTCGAATGGACGGTGGATTTCCAGTAACATTCTCACTATCTGTCTTCAGGAAGAATTCTTCCTGATCTTAGGGAAGTTCCCATTTCGTCTGAAGTCATCCATAGATAATTGGGGTAAAATTTCCTTTCAGAAATTTCAAATTCCACCGCTTGCCACCAATGTGGCGCGGCGTCTAAGTGCAAAAGAGATAAACAAACAATTTTAATATTCTGACTTTGGTAGCGCAATACAAATTTTGGTAGCGAGGAATTCTTAGGGTAGCGGCAACAAACCTATATAACACGTGTCCAGAAATACAATTTAGCCTCATAATTCTTTAAATGTTGTAATAATGAAATAAAATAAACAAAGAAGAATAAGAAAGTATACCAACCGTCGAGCAAATCCAGGAGACGACGTCCAAAATCAGGTAAGAGCTGGTTATTCTTGTCGAACGAATTCGTAGAAGCTTGTAACTATTTACGTAACTTGTCGAACAACCATTGCGTTCTTATTTCGTGCATGCTGAAACCAGTTTTAGACCATGTTACTTTAATTCAACATTGATTGCTATTTTTAACCATTCGTTTACACCATTCATTCGCATTAATGAAACCATTATTTGCAATCAATTTTTTACACCTTTGTTACTTGTCGATCACATTTTTTGTACCATTTTACACCTCGCCATTACCCATCGGTCATTTTTAACACCTTATAGTCATACAACACAGTAATTGAGACAAGGAGATTGATTTATGGTTGTGTAATGTTAAATAAAAAATAAAAAGACATAGACCTTTTAGGTATCATATACTTTAGTTTGTACATAAACGGGCCGCATAAAGAGTGCGCAGTGTCTGGTTTCTCACAGGCCATGAGGCAAATTGTAATTAAGGAGTTAAAGTGGCCGTAAGATGTATTTTGAATTCTGCAATTAAAATGCATATTTGGAATGGGAAATAGGTTGAAATGGAACTTAAATTGGGAACTTTCTGTTTTATCACTCTTTGCGAGCAAGATTGTGGTGAAATTATACACGAGCACATCGATCTTAACTATTGCACTTGTTTCAGCATTTCATAACCTTTTCGCTTAATTTCCAGCGTTTGTATCATAATTTAACTATTTCTTAACTATGATGCTCGATCATGAATAGCCTTAACTATAACCACGCACAGTACTCAATGTAAACATTAACTTTTGCATGGATTATTTATAATATAAACTTAAACCTAATTTCACCTCTCCTTTCTTGCAAATGTAGTGTTATTTATTTATTGGGAAGTTGTTTTGCGGCCCTTCTTGATTCTTTCTTGTGTGGCCTTATTGTGTGACGTAGATGAATACGCTCGTATGCTTTGCATTTAAAGCGAAAATTTTGAGAGGGATTTTCCCGGCAAGAGCTCGCTGGTTGCCGGCTGTCTTTTTGGTGCTCCATGTACCTCTGCACGTTGGAGCTCCAGAATGGATTACAAGGGAACAAAGAGCACGCAGTATCCCAATCTGCTGAATACAATTGTAAATTAGTTTATAAAAAACCCCCCCCCCCCCCCCCTTCGCCCGAGAGCAAAACTTTTAAGAAAGGTAAAAAATTTGATTATAAAAAATACAAAATGTCAATTATACCATTAAAAACCCTTAAATTCCAAAAGGTTCATTACTTGGTACACCGGGAAGCCTTCGCGATGGGCGCTACTCGGCCGGTGTTAAGCGGCCTTTCACCGGGGGCAATGAGCCAGGCTGCTTTGCGGTTCACCATCGGCGCACAAGACCGTGGGATACTTGGCCTAAGCGTACCCGGCTCAGCACACCCATCGGAAGGGTGTGGGACCCCCGCGGGTTTTTCCCCAATCTCACCTGACGCTGTGCGTAACCTTATGCGGTGAGAATTATTGAAGAGAAAATTTGCTATCAATCTGATCTCTTGGCTGTCAAACCAAGAAGTGACAAACAATTTTTGGATTTCGTGGCCAGAGCAAAGGGAAGTGACGTAAACGAAAAGCGCGATCCTCATTGGCTAATGAGACCGATGACACTGCCGTTTATGAATAGAAATCAGAATCGTTTGCCTTAAAGAAAATAATTAGTTTTATTGATCTAAAGTATGACCTAGAATATTTTTTGCTTATGTGATATTTAATATAAAATACATTTTCTGGAAGACGCAATATTTAATTTACTATTTATCGAGATTTCTTGATGTTACGCTGTTTTTTTATGAAAATTTGTCTGATAGACAAGCCCTATACTGCCGGTGGTTAAGCGTATCGAAGAGAAAAATGGCATTTCGAGGGTCCGGAAAAGTAAACAAAGATCGAAACTATAATTTGGAAATGGAAACTACGCAATCCTGGACCCAAATTTGTGTGCAGGAGGTCCCTTAGCATTTTAGGCGAAAAGGCTGCTATGGGATGATATTAATTCTGCAGTTTCGAGACATTTTACTGCCCGAATTCCTAAAATGGCCGACATGAATCTTCGCGATTCGACTTAGTAAATCCTGAATTTGAGGTACAATATTGGCCTAATAACTGACAATTTGAGGTGAGATTTGAGTTTTAAAGTATCTCAAACTAATATAGAATATTTTGGGAAAGTTCAAACATGAAGATAAGTGAATTTTAGATGAATTTTTTACAGAACAGTAGTAACATCATTGAACCTGTACATTAACTTAGCCTAGCCTCCGATTTAGTACAGGGCAGATAGGCGATTGTGTGCTGTGACATTGTAACATAATTAATTTAATATTTAGTGGCTTCAAGAAAAAAAATGAAGGGCCTAAGCGCTTCAGCTTTCCGCATAAATAAGCGTGAAGGAAAGAAGATTTTAAACCATGACCCAGTGGGTAGCGGAGGACAAGGCCGCAACGAATCACTATCACCCAAAAGGGTGTTGTGACCCACTCAAACCCACTGAGACAATAAAAAAAAACTTAAACACATATTATTGCCAAGTATAATAGAATTACATAAATATAAAATACATTACAAACAAAATATTTTTAAGAGTCCCAGCTGCTAGCTCTTCAATGCACATTGAAACAGATAAAGTTTGAGGGTGGTCTTGAAGAATTATGGTTGGTTTAAAAGAAAATTGAGCCCTGAAGCCAGAAATGGAAGCTCAGCCCAAGGCGAGGGAAAATTTGCACTGATGGTTGGTTATTTATAGCTGTCAGTTGGGGTATAATACGGTCATTTTAAAAAGAAGGTGCAGGAGTGACGGACATTGACAGTCCAGTTGCAAAAACAACAAAACAGTGGAATTTTAAAATACAATTGAAGCAAACAAAGTGACAAATAATTTCTTCTGCTAGACTAATCGTGAGTTTGAGCTGAATTAAACGATCCCTGTAAGATTGGATCCCCCTTTCTTTGGACCCAGAATAAAATCTTCGTAGCACGCCTTTCTGAATAAAGTTCCAAGTTATTAAATGATGATTTTTGCTTTTTTGTTTGTGTTTTTTGTTCGGTACACAACCAAATGGGGAACAAAAAATCCATAATGGGGTAAAAACAAGACGATACAAAGTAAAGTTAGCAGGATTTTGGGGTTTTGTTTACCAAACAACAGTTTAAGAAAACCAATTAGTTTTTTTGTTTGCACTTGTTGTTACATTGGATACTGTTCGTCCAGGTTAGATTTTATAAAACGAACCCCCACCCTTTTTGGGAAAACATGACGGAAATTTTGCAACAAAATCTCCACTGTGATATAATACTTGTATATCATCATTACATGATGAAAATATCCAATAAATTATTTGTCATACATGTCCATTGTAATAAAATAAAATTGGGTCAGGATAGTGGACAGTATTACAGAATAAATGATACAACAAATTCAGTTAGCGATACCCAAAATGTTGAAGGAAAAGTCAACTTTAAAGGTACGTAACTATTAATTGGAAACGAAGCCACCTACATACTTATGAATTGCATCATGAGATTTAGAGCTCTTTGAAATGAAGCTTCATAAAAAAATTGACGAGCTCCGCCGTCCTGACAGCCCCGTTTTGGGAACCGCCAGTAGGAACTAAATTCATCAGAGATTTTTTTTAAAAAGAAGAAATTCATGAAATCGAAAGTGTAAAGTAAAAGGCAACTTAAAAGGCTCATAATTGGAACCCAGCCACCTACTCATCCACTTGCATCATGAGATAGCAGCTTTTTAAAACTTGAGATAAAACTTTCCTGAAAACATTACTGGCTCTAGGCCCTTCGAGTCTGACAGCCCCCAAATTAACAGTGAGAATATTAGTTGATACAAGCCATTGGATGGAGCCAATACAAAAAAGCAAAACAGAAAAAATACATGATAAACAGTTCATCACCCTAGACGCTATCCCTCTGCACACTTAAGTTAATTTCGTAACACTATGACAGGAGCATTCAGCAGTTAAATGGTTAAATATAAAAATATTAACTGCGGTGCCATCAGAAAGTCGGGAGTTAAAACGATTGTAGGAAAACCAGGGACTTTGTAGAATTCCATAATGTCACGCAGGGCGAGGAATTGAATTGAAAGTGTGGGTGCCAAATTTCAACAACCGCCGTATCGCCGACCGAACGAATTTTGTTATTTCCCCTCCGATTTCCGATGGCAAGGGGTGGAAATCGGCTAAAACTTCTTGGCCTAGCCTAGTTAAATGTTAAACCTTCGTCCACCAAGCCTGTTACATTAGCCATGGTTCAGTCCAATTTGTCGACGGTCGGCAGCCACTGTAAGTTCAAAATCAGATTACATTGACTCCACAACAGTGCAAACATTGCGCTGGGCCTCACTTTCCTGAATGTATTTTTTTTTGGGGAATTGCGACCAATTTCAGGTGTCTAGGTTACGGTTGTTGGCAAAAATTCAGCACCATGTTTCCGTATGTTTATACAATCGATTTTCACAGGTTTTTAATGGAATTATCAAATTTTCACTTCATGTATAGTTTTTTTACTATATGTTTCCAACCCCCACCCTTATATTTTGCCCCACGCTTTTTAGAAACCCACCCTTTTTTTTAGGGACAAAAAAAAATTCCCCCACCTCTTTTTACAAATTTGGCAACTCAAACCCCAACCTATTAAAATAGCGTGCCGTACAATCAGTGTACATGGTCATTGATGCTCTCGTTTTAATGATTGCAAATGGCACTTTAATTGGAAAATGCAAGTGGCCCTTTAATTTGATATATATGATGGAATGACCCTTTGACAAAGGTAGCCATTTCGACAACCCCCAATAGAGGGCTCCCTTCAAATTAAAACATGTGAAATATCATGAAAAATAGCTTTTTAAAGGGGGACCAGAGCTCCTTCTCCCTCTCACAAAATGTAAAAGCTGTCAAAACTTGATACGTAATCAACCTTTGATTAGTAAATGATAGGAATAGGACTTAGTTCCAATATTTATTGGGATTTGAACGAATAGTCCTGTTAAGAGGCTAAAGACATCAGGAAATTTGTAGCTAACTTGTGGTTTGCTGTATTAACTTTAAATCAACAAATGTGTCTATCCATGAATATCAAGCATAGAGTTGTCTATTTTTTTAATTTGATTATTTTTATTTTTTTTATTTTTTTTATTTTTTTTATTTTTTTTATTCTTTTTATCTTTGCAGTAATGCATGACATCATCAGCACCATGTTCAATCAGCGCTTCATGAGAGGAAACTGTTTAAACCACAAGAGATCTACTCCAAGCGAAGGCCATGCGTACCGTCTTTGACAGATTGGATCATGCCGCCATTATGCGACTAAATGCCGCCACATATGGATAAGGTGAGTAGTCTTTACCAGTGAGAGGACATCTAGGGGATTCCTCATCATAACATGTACCGTTTCGTTTGAATATGACACAAATGAAAAGACCACTGCACATTACAAATCTCATAGTATAGTGACATCTTCAGATGTACACTTCAGCAAAATAAACTAACTTATTTTTCAGTATTATTTTAAATGCCGAATGAATTCAATTTTCACCAAACAGTATCGCCCATAAACGAACAGTAAAAAATATTAAGTGTAAATCCGGTGCTGCTTCTTAAATAATTCGTAAGGAAATCCCCCTTTGGCACAGGATGCTGCAATGAGAAGCTCGGGCTATACAAAAAAACACCTATATAAAAATGGCGGCCCCTGTACTCGTCTTTTCCCGGAGCGTTTTGGATATTGAATTGAATAGGTCATGTTTTGCTGATTGGCTAACGTGGTCCATGACACACTGCAATCGGCATTCACAGTTTTTGTGTCCCCTGCCTTAGCAGGCAAGACACATATCACTCTGTCCACTGTTGTCTGTTGTACCTGTAGTCTGTTAATGATATTGATGTTTTCTGTTATGAAAAGTGGTTAACATTCTCCTGTAATATCTGCATACTTCGATGGATTTCAACCAAACTTGATTCATAGGTGAAACATGGGATCCCTCATTTGTTGATGAGGTCAAAGGTCACAAACCAAGGTCATAGGTCATGTGAGGTTAACTTGTAAGAAAGGCTGAAAATGTAAAATTGACCTAAATTGAAAAGTTGAAGTTCAATTGGAACCAAACTTGGTTTATGGATATTGCATGGAACCCTCATTTGTTTGAGGTCAAAGGTCACATATCAAGGTCAAAGATCATGAGGCCTATCATTCACAAACCGCTATGGCAGGCGACACTAGCGGTCCAAGGATCGCGATGTGTATTATGAATGAAGAGTTTGTGATGGATGGATCATTATTTTGGTGAAATTAGGTTCAAATTTAGAATGGTTTTAAAGCTGTGCAACCACACCAAGGAACTCTGCATCTAAATCTCATTTAGATAAAGAAGCTTAAGTGTGTGCAAAATTTTGGTAAAGTAACTTCAGGCGCTTTTACCTGAGGTGATGCTATTACTTCAGCTGTCTTGAGATATCGGTGGTTCTTGTGAAGACATCCTGCTTGAAATCTGCCTCCCCTTCCATCCCCGATCTCCTCCCCTCCCCTCCTTTCCCCTCCGGCTAAATTGAGGGAAATTGATGCAAAATACATGCAAGTGCATATCTTTATGTATTTTGCTTTGAGCAAGTTGTGTCCAACTTTTGTTTGATCATCTTTTATAACAAGGATTAGAATTTAATGCATTTTCTTCTGATCTCTATGCAGCTGTATGACCTGATGACGATGGCTGTCAAATACCAGATTTCCTTGTGCCTTCGACCATCAGATATGCTCCTTGTCACTCTCAACCATATGGACGCCATGTTTGGATTTGTACAAGATGTGCCTACAGTCAAGCAGCTGGTGGAAAAGGTCTACAAATTTCTCATACAGGTGAGAACAGGGACATGGTCTGATTAGTGAAAATAACAATTATTGAGTATCTTTATCCATTTCGAGAAGGAGATTAACACACTCGAGTACTGTTATGGTTATGTGAAATCAATAATCGGAAGGGCCTATATGTCTATAAGAATTATAGAAGAGTCCCTGGCATTGCATAATAAGTTTTATCTTTTCCCAGTGAGAGAGAGAAGTGGTTGAACACTCTGAAAAAAAAAAAACATGCTCCCACTCCATGCCAGATTCGAACCAGCGCCTTTCATCATCAACTAGACAGATTTACTACAGTGGGATTAAAACTTACTGGACAGGAGTACGCACCACCTCATGTAAGCGAACAAGCTAAGCGGCGTTTGCGCATTTTTGCGACCAATTACGCGTCGCGAAACGGAGGTGTGAGGTTCCTCCTGGCTCGCGCACGTCCACGCTAGCGGTGTTCGATTTTGTCCAACAATATTAAAGGTGCATTTCGTGATTTCAGCATTCTTCCGTTTTATTCATTGATCATAGAATCCTGAGAAAAGCTTTTCTCAAAATTTGAAGCTGAGTTGGATCCCGATTTTGCGGTTTTTTATGAGCACTATTCGTTCCCCACGGTCCCATACGATCATGTGTTGTAATTTATGTCAGTTTTACGGACAGAAAATACAAAAAATTGCGATTATTACAAATGCGACTGAATTTGCAGGGAGATTGGGCACCACGTGGAGTACAAGGCTAACGGTTTCAGCTGATATAAAAATCTCCAAAATTGTTTATGTAAGTCTGGGGGACGAGCCTTGGGATCACGAAATGCCCCTTTATCAGGACTGTAAACAACGGTGGGAGGGAATGGGAGGGGTCTGAGTGAGTGTTAGCTAAGATTTTAAGATTTTAAAGGTGCCAGTTTAGATCGTTAGCCCTCGCACGTTTTTTGTTCAGGTTCACTAGAGATGTCCCGAGAAAAGGTAATTTCCAATTCAATTACTTCAGACACAGCGCTGTGTTGTAATTTCTGTCCGTTTTACAGACAGAAATACATAAATTATTGCCATCCAAACATACTTAATTCCAAAAATTCATTTTAGTGTGGTGTGTACCCCATGGCGCGGTCAGTGTGTGGATGATTACATTAAAGCCCATAGAGTACTTTTTCCGTGACTGAAACACCCATTATTTTAGCCGGTAGAATCTTCAATGGAAAGAAGACAGTCAAAATTATTTTTGCCAAAATTAATTTGCAGAGAGATGAGAAGAAAAAAAATAATAGTAAAGGCTGTCAATGGTACCAACAAAAAACTCAGGTCTGATGAGATGGAAAGTGGCGTCATGGCTGAGAAATCAGGTGGTGCCACTTTTTAAAAGCGGTCTCAGCAAATATTAGTTCTGTTTTCTTTGGAATAAGGGATAAAGTCAGATGTATTATGGGCATTATGAAGTACTACTGTAACTGTTAACATATTTTGAATATTATAACCTCAAGTGTTACCCTCTTGTTCTCTCTCTTTCTTTTTGGTAATAGACATTTGCCACACTACCTATAGGAGAATATCAAATCATCAGGCAAACACTACTAGGATTCTTTCAAGATATTCACATCAGGGTGAGTAGCTGCCACACCAATTACAATTACAAACGTATCGTGTAACAAGATTTTTTCACCGGCGGTTTCATTTTCACAATTTACTTTTTGCCAGCAATTAGCAGTTGTATGAATTTATAATAGTGCAAAAATATTTATTGACCAAAATGGTGGTAGAATTTATTTGAATGTATCTTTGAAATCAAAAACACCACCAAAATGGAGTGAATTTTGAGTTTAAAAAAAATTAAATGTGAAAATATCTCGGTATGTGCTGTTTGGAGTTCTTAGTTGGGCATGTTTACAGACGGAGAGTAATCAGAACCATTTAGTGTGTATGCAGAGGGTGTTTTGAACCAATCCCATAATGCATTGCAATGTTCATATACTGTACTAAGTACAAGTCAGTACTTAGGGATAAAAAGTATTCCAAAAGTTTAAGAACCACAGGACATTTCATGATCTTACTAACGCTTTGTGGGCTAAAATGAGTGTAAAAGTCATGGTTTGTATGTGTTAAGAATAGGATTTTTTTTTATCACATGACTCTATTGAGGTGAAATTTCCCAAAACTGGTGCATTGTGGGATTGACTCAATACACCCTCTGGTTTGCATTTGACATTAAATTGTGGTTAATCACACCTTGAGAACGACAAATTTCACAGGTAAATCACATGGCGAGTTAATGAGGATATTTAACATTGTGATGGGATGAAATGTTTATTGTTCCATCTTGGTAAATTACAGTCTTGGGAATATAACTAAGAGTACATATCTAGGAAATGGTCCAAGAAATCCAAAATAATAGCAAAATTTTGATAATCTCATTGATTTTTGAAAGAAAATTATCCAAACCATGACAATTTCTTGTATCGCATGTATAATAACTTGTTTTTCAATTATTTCTTGCCGTTAATCATCCTAAGAAAAGTGTCTAGAGAGATGGTTTTCTAATTGAGATGCAAAATTAAGTTATTGTCATCCAACTGAGCTCCAGGAGCATGAAAT
Source organism: Ophioderma brevispina (assembly GCA_023653785.1). Taxonomy (NCBI): domain Eukaryota; kingdom Metazoa; phylum Echinodermata; class Ophiuroidea; order Amphilepidida; family Ophiodermatidae; genus Ophioderma; species Ophioderma brevispina. The sequence goes on along the minus strand of JAMKCH010035333.1, from coordinate 19,074 downwards.
ACTTTTATCCTGGCCTTAACATTAAACCTAATCGGGTCAAAAAAAAAAATTGTTGTGTTGCCCTCCCCAGCTTAAAATCAGGAAGGTCGGTCGGTCGGTGTTTTTTTTTTTTACCCTTTTATTTTTAAACTCATTTCTCCAGAAAGTGATCAGTATTCATGTAAAATCCAGCTAGATACACTGGTGTTTTGCCGTGTCGTCTCCTCATCTGGTTCAGTTACATGAAAATGAACATGCCGAAATCACAGGTCCCACAGTACACTAATTGGCTCAGATGCGCAGACCGACTGCCACGGTCCATTCGGACCGATGGCGATTTGTACAGTGCGTAGTTGCAAGCTGCCATCGTTGTTATGACTCGCATACAAACCGCAAAAGTCTCCATTTAAATCGGAAGCTGAAAACCACCTCATGCACAACCTTTCAAAGCTGTAACACTCAACGCGTAGCTACCGTAGGATTCCATCGTGATCGTGTCCTTGTCGTACACGCTGTAAGCATGTGCTGAAGAGTTTAACAACAGCACGTGTGAAAAGTGCAATTGATGCAATATTTGATATTTTTCGCTGCTTCAGAGAAGGAGAAATTTATTGTTTTTTCATTTTATTAAAATGTTTCAACTGGTGTTTTTTTTCAAAATGGTTCGTTTATATTTGTTTTAAAAGTTTTTTGGTACCATTGCACGTCAAAATTTTGTTTTAAATTGATTATTACAGTGTTTTGTCGAATTGTACTCTGTATCGCTGAGTATACGGTGCGGTGATACGGCCAGCCGTACTAAGGCCAATTGTATTTCCTTTGTGTTTCATCCACAATTTGATATTGCCACACAATTTCATTCCTAATTCCCCTTGTCATTTCCAAGAATAGTGAGTGTTTTGCCTGTGCAAGGAGTTAAACCCGAGCTACTCTTTGTGATTTTCCGTTTGGTTGGCTTTGTTACTCATTTATCAACTGGAAAACAGGTAAAATAGACAAACTTAAGACTAAAAAAAAATAACGACCCAAGATTTTCGGGATTTTGGGTCGGTCGCCAAGGGCAACACAACAATTTTTTTTTTTGCCTCATAATCCTAACCCTAATCCAAACTTATTGCTCCAAACATAATTATTCTCTAAACCCTAACATTAACTCGGTGCTCCAAGAGCAGAATTAGTTGATGATATCTCAAGTATGCTGTTTAGGATTAAAATATTGCCTTTCTGTTTGAATGGCCACTATCATTATTTATCTCTTAATGTGTGTTGTTGTTACAAGAAACATTTCAACTCATTTTAATAACACCCCTTAAAAATTGCAAGGGAAGATGTGAAAAGCTAGATTTGGAAATGTCTATGCAGTAAAAAGTGACTCGCAAGGGCAATTGAAATTGTAAATTGTCATACTTTTCTGCACTTACTAGAACCATAGAAAAATCAAGGAGATGCTTTGTGACACATTTGGAACAGTGCATTAACGTGAATTAGTTTGATGCATGACATAATTTGGTTACATGATCAGCCATTTTTTTCATCGAAGCCCCTTTATTGCTGGGTGAATTTTTCCCATCTAAATGGGTGTATTTAAGCTCAGAAAAACTTGGTAATTACTGACTTTTTCTTTCTGTCAGAATTTTTTAAAATTAGATTGATGGGATATCAAATTTCTGCTTGCTAGCCTAAGGACCCAATCAAGCATTTATAAAAATGAATAAGCCCCATTCATGCATCAATTTTCTTTGTTTTTGTAAGAGGGCGCATAGCGATTGCTTTGGAAGTGTGTGTATGTATGTTTGTATGTGTGTATTTGTGCATATGTGTTTGTGAGAGATAGTTTTGTCAAAATTATTTTTCAAAACAGCAAACAGTGTGATTCAATATTACTGATTCTACCAATTTCTGTAAATGTGTGCTGTTTATGATCAGAAATCAATTCATAAGTCGGCTCCACACAATCACTGTTTATGCCAGGGGTTCCCAACCTTTTTTGCCCGATACCCCATTTCTAAATGATAGTTTGAGCGACCCCAAACACATTTTGTCTTGTTAGAAAACATTGAGTCCAATCGACTGTCTAATGCTGATCGATTGGGTTGTTTATAATTGACATCGGTAAACTAAGGTATAAATACCGTTCCTATTTTGAAAAAGATATTTATTTTTCAAGATCCTTTACCGAATTATTCAAATGAACTTTGTAGCCCGTTTTTTTTAAAGTTACCTTCGCAACCCCATTCTTAAGGTTTATGCCCAGCCCTCGGCCTCCGGCTTCATTCTTCCACTTAAAATAATGACATCACCTTGGTTTAAATTCATCATAGAGAGAGCACCGGTTCCAAAAATCCATACTATCTCTTTATAAAAAAAAACATATATCCATATATATTGTTAAATATTGCTTCTTCCCAAGCTGTTTCAGCAACTAGCCAGATAGATGTAGACCAACATATTCTCAGTGATACTGTCCCAGTTGATCAATATATTTTGACGTCATACTAGTGATCTCTTGAGTTACTTTCTTCCACCAATCAATAGGTGCATGATAAATTTAAATGCACTTTGATCAAATTACTAATGCATTCAGATGTACAGTCCAAATTCATTTATTTTTGATGTTTGAATTGCTGACGGGGGGGAAAATCAATTTTCTTTTAATAAATATCACAATCACATTGGGTTATTGCACTGTTTACAATGTATTCATATACTGGCCTGTTAGGGGGGGGGAAAATATCAGAATAACTTTTGTTTCCTGGTTGATATTTGGTTCATTTTAAGGACCTTCAGTGGATTTCTGTCCATTACATTACGGTTTTCTCATAAATTAATAATACATCAAATGAAATCACTACAATCAGTGTAGATCGTCTCTGGTCTGGTCTAACAGAGGACAGAGCCTGTTTTGTCTCTTTAAGAGCATGGCTGAGCAAAATATTTCATGGAGAAATCAAAACTCTCCTAATGTCTCGCCCATGCATGAGCACAAACATGTGAATGATTTCATACATGGTTACAAGCAAAACATCAATTGAAGTCTCATACCGCAATGGCAAATCAAGCGCAGGTGAATAATGTGGTTACCCTTAGAAATAAGGTCAATGAATTGAATTGATTGCCTCTTTTTTACTCACAATTGTAGATGATTCCACAGAACTTAATGGGTATTTTTGTATATGCTTAATATTCCGAGGAGGAGGCCAACTATCACATAACATTTAATAGCAATTCCTTACAAGCTAGCTTGTTAGTTTGCAAAACCCCTTCCCCGTGAAAAAATCCTGACCCTTTACGTGACAGAAAAAAATTCTGTTACAAGTAGGTCACTGTTGACCATTTTAAAAAGCCTAAATTTGCCAATATATTACTCTAATCTTGAAAAACTATGGCAACTGTGAATATTTTGTAATTACTGATAGGTGTGTGCTTGGCCATTCAGCCACCTAGTTATTATGTTTACATGTCTACATTTTGTAACCCAACATTATTTTATTCAAAATCATCAATTATTTTGTCAAAAACCATTTTACATGCATGCCAGATATTTTAAAAATCTCCCAAATCTGAAAAAAAATCTGTTTCAGTAGGGCTCCTTTAGAACATTTTGATTGTGTGTGCCAAAATTAGTGATGATCTTATTCTTATTCCATATTCGTGCGTTTAATAGCTATCCCCAAAGAGGAAAAGAAACCAAGAGAAATAGACAATGTTATTATGGTCTGCGTTGAATTTGGGAAACAATGGTCCGAATTGATAATTGTTTTAACTACTAGTGTTATGTCGTCAAAAAGGATTAATTATGAGGGTAAATAACTGTATTTACTTCTTGCGAGGAAAAATGGAAAATCAATGCACGCGCGCTGATATTTTGATGCATTAATGGCACGAAGATCCGAAGGAGGATGCGTGCGTTGGACCAAGCATCAATATTCAGGTGCAAAGTGCATTGATTTGTCCCATTTCAAGCAAAAAAGTAAATGCGCAGTTTTAACCTAATTCATACACGATGAGGGAGAGAAAGAAAAAAAGAATTTGGCCTTAATTTGTGTTAAGCCATTGTTTTAAATATAAATTTAACCATAGAAGTTAAAACATTTAACCCACTGAGTAAAATTAAATCAGTCCTGCATGACCTTACACAAGTTCGCTAAGCACCATACGCAGTATGGGAGTGCACCTGGACATTTTCAATCCACTGCGCTACATTCCGCGTATTTTGTTAACGCTTCTCAATGATTTGACTCTGTCTGTGCGTAAATACGCAGAGTGTTATGGATTATTATTAATTTTTCCCTGGAGAGGCCAGCGAACTGATGGATGATCCAAGGGTTCCATCCATTGTAACTTTATTTAAAACCATAGTCCAAGTAACTTGAGATATTAGGGAGGAAAATCCTTAAAGTGATTTAAACACAAGACATCTGAAAATAAATTTTTCAATTTTGTATTTTCACCTTGATACACCTGAACCGATCAGGCTCTTTATTCCCTTCTCCACAAGAGAACCAAATTTAAACTAGAATTTCGCGGTTTCGGCTCGCTTCCGAGGGGTTTGGGTTGGTTTGGTGCGTTCGGAACCTTATTCGGGCGTATTTGGCGATAGAAGGGGGGGTGGGGGTTTTGTGAATGACAGTAAATGCAGATCGATTGCGACGGTAGGAAGCGGCTTTCTAATTGTGTTTATCGGTAGGAATTTGTGGCCCCGATTCCCAAACTTGGGGTGCTTGGGAACTTGTGTTTCCCAAAGGTAGGGTCTAGGAACTAAGAATGGTGTGAAATTGCGGGATTTGGAGCCGAAATTGCTAAAATGAGCTTTTGGCCAAATTTTACCAAAAGGAGACCTTATGAACTGAATGTCTTTCAACCGGGGTTCCGGGACACCAGTATACTATAAAGATATTGATAAAATTTTACAAATATTAAAAAAATCAAAAAACTAAAAAATTAAAAAAAAAAAAAAAAAAAAAGAAAAGTTTAATTAAAATCTTGGAAATGTGTGTATTCGGTGAGTTATAAAGAGTTGGGAATATGTAGGGATAAAAAGCAATGATGAACACACAACCTAGCAAACTTGCCTCTAATTTAGACCATCTTTTAATATATGTAAATTATAATTATTATTATTTTTAATTTTATGATTTAAATTAAAATGTAAACTGTAATAATACTGTAATAAAATTTACCAAGTACAAGATACAACGACGACAAGAAGGTACATTTCTGTTTACTTCTATAGTTTACATTCTCAACCACTCAAATGGATAACGTTTTTACCACACATAGTGGGGTGTGTGTGTGGGGGGGGGGCAGGGACATCCAGAAAAATGCATTTCCATTGGAATAATCGGCAACAACTCTGCAAAGGCAATATTATTGCTCTTAGACATTACTATTAGTGAAAGAAAAAAAAAATAAAAGTATTGATCGGTTAAAAAATTAGGGGAGTGCCAATTTGGACTGAAAAGTAGCCATTTTGCCACTTTCTCCACAGTGATGCATATTACAGTTAAACAAACTGCTTTTATGAGTTAAAAGACACTCTCAGTGATCCATACGAAGAGTCAAAAGATTGAAATTTGCAGGGAATAGCTTAAAAGTCGAAGATTAAGTCTGTACAATTCTCATAAATTATTCTTTTCCAACTGAAAAAATTGACAAAAAATTAGAAAAAGAGGGGTTCAAGATACAATATCCATTCAGTTACGTGTGTATATATTAAATGTCCGTGCGCGTGCGGGACCAGTATGACAGTAATGACTCTAAATATCAAATTTTGGCCTTATTACGTTGATTTCAGTCCTATCACTTGCAGGGTACGTTAGGACACCTGAACTTGTAACAGCCAGGAAATACCAGATTGTGATGATTTTTTTTTTTCGAGTTTTGATTAGAATCACCGAGTAAGTGCCTTTAAGAATAGACCAAATTAATTATATATGACAATAAGATTGGGTGATGGGCTACTTTTTTAGAATTTGGTTGTGTGCCCTTTCCGAACCAAATTTCCCCATTCCGCTGTACCAGGAAATGTAATTTAGTCAATCAATTCTATTCTTCTATTGTTCATCATAGAATACAGCAAAAACCAAAAATATTGAGAAGAATGACATAATGAAAGGATAGTGAAAAATTAATAAGGTTTTAAAAAACAGGAAATCCAGGAAATGTGGAGTGGCTTTAATATTAAGAAAGGCATAAATTCTTTTTAACATTAAATAATTTTTTATTTTTTTTATTTTTTTTATTTTTTTTAGCATTATTGATAAAAAAACCAAAATATACTCACGTAAAGTATTCCAAAGTCACCATTCATGTACACACACAAACGGCACACGTACAACCCAAATACTAAAATTCGCAACACACATACACACACGGGAGCTCACCCTCGCTAAGTCCGAACGCTCCCCCCCTCCCATTTTCCTTAATGGGCTTCTAATTCCTATAAATTAGGTACCACGAGATAGCTTAGAGTTACTCATTCTATTGGTATCAAATGAGTACAATATCCCATATGAATCACTAGGACATCATAATTGAAGGAAAGTATTGAAATAGGTGGTTGGGGAAATTGATATTTCGCCCATTTACTGACGCAAAACAAACTGTTTTGTGAACTTACTTAAAGGCCCAACTCAAAGACCAAAAATATCAGTTATAGCTTGGTAATTCTCAGCTCAACTTATTTTCAAATATTACACGTACATGGTCATCCCAAATACTTAACAAATGGGCTAATGTCATGTTTAGATATCAAATTGGACTAATTTCTATATTTACAACATTTCTTGGTTAAAAACTAACTTTGTCCACAGCACAACACAAATGATTTATTTTTTTCTTTAGTTAGCAAGTAGGCTAAAACATGTCAATTAGATATGCAAACAATAAACAACATTTAGCACGGAAGACCTTTGTGTGCTAAGATGCCCTTAACTAGGGGATTATCTTGGAATTGATCATGCGATCGATTCAACATATCACCATAACGCAGTAGATGGAGGGTCTTTAAGACTGCATCGGTACAGATAATTGAAGTTACAAGCTTTAAAACTATACCAGCGTTTGACAATTGGACAGAATGGATTGTGGATATGGCTTACTAGATTTTTCCAACGTGGACATCTCGCAACGAGCTATGACGTAAGAGGTGCGATTTTTCCATTTAGTTTCGGGGGTCGCAACGGCAACAACCCAAGCGAATATGTTCTTCTTAGAACACAAATCAAACGTTTATTCTCCCCATTTACAAATATCCCTTATATTACCCTTATATTATATACGGTTTATATATAATATATCTTACAAACAGTGGAAGAGGTCAAAACCTAAAAAGTATGCATAGATTGCCTCAACCATTTCACTAAGTAAAAATACACCCCGCTGCACAGAAGGAAGCGAAAAAGGAAAATCTAGCCACTTTTGAGTGGTAGAAACCGTCTCGCCAAATAGGTAACACTCGGAGCTCAAACAAATTACGCAGATTTTATCCCTTCTTCAAAAACACTTTCTCTGCTCCAAGATACTCTCTAAAAAATCACTTAAGAATTCCGATGTTTTGAAACATTTTTGTCAGATATCCAATATATTGCATATGATTTCAAATCAATACTTCTCCTTCTACATCCGGTTCTATCATCCCTACAAAGTCCTGGGCAATTTGCGTGGTCGAACCTAAACAAAAAGTTTAGTAAACATAAAATGCTACCAATATAAGGACAACTCGCACGAGACGAAAGCAATAGGGAGGCGTCCAGCCCTGCATAAAAGAACCTTCTGATCAAACTGGTAGCTGGAAAAAATAGCCCGTGTTACTGCATGTAGGAATTGAAACTTGTATGGCAATTGGCGCTAATAACACTTTAGTGAATGAATTACTGCTTAAAATGTTAGGCAAAAAAAAAAAAGTGTGGGAAAAAAAATATAAAAAATTAAAAAAAAAAATGTCGCCTATGCTTTTTTTTTTCAGCAAAGGTCACATTTTCTTGGATTTCTATAATATTGATTAATTTGGGCCCCAAGGCTTGAAATAACAGTAGGAGCTGGGGGGGAAATTTGTACCCCTGGCTAAAAGGCGAAAATGCCCCTGACGTTCTTAAACAAAACTGTGTACATTGTATAGACCAGGAGAAATAAAATGTTTAAAACAGCAGGATTGGCTTTTAGAAATCCTAATCAGTGATATCAAATGTTGCTGATGCTATTGAAAGAATTTACATGCATAGCAATTCTATGTCATTGCCATTTTTGATCAGAATGAATGGCATTTTAGATTAGAAGGTAATTTTAGAGCTTTATGTATAATATGGAGTACGATGTTTTTGAGGCAAGGGTGAAAAATAAATTTATTTCAGTATGGTGGAAATGGTTCCTTATTATGATGGTAGGTTTTGGCAGTCCTAATTTGATAAGCTAAATTAGTTAAAGCATGTTTAATGAGAAAGGGTCTAGTACTTCCAAAATAGCTATATATTGGTATCACGTGGGGGAAAGAGGTACTGATACCAGGGGTTCCCAAAGTTATGACAGTAGTACACAGAAATGCATGATGCCCATTCTCGACGTATTCATGTGCATCATATTCTCTACCTGATAAAAGAGCATGGCACTTGCATACACTCGCCAACAAGTATGGTGAGACACAACCTTGCAATTTTGTTGGTTTAAGTGATAATACATATATTGCAAAGCTCTATTCATTACTGAGGTAATACTTATGGTTAATTAAGACTATTCGTTTCTGTGGTAATATTTATGGTTAACCATTGAAACAGTAGTTTTTTTGTCTCTATCTTGGGAAAGAAATGGATTTGAAGGCTGTAAATTCAGGAGAGACAATGAGAAAAATACTGCCTTTCATCTGATATCAAACTTGATACTGCTTCCGGGTAATTAGGGAGGGGTTCAAAAGATGATCAGAATAAGCACCTTCATGTGAGTTAGGGCTCACCAAAGTTTAAACAGGTTTCAAAATTGAAAATGGTCCAATCATACCTAAAGTGAATAACCCAAAACACTGTCTTTACCTAATAACTATGCTTTGGTAGTATTTTCTATCTTGCATGACAGAAAATTTAAGCATGTTTCTCTATAGGGCCAATTAAGACAGCAGGCTGCACAGCGCCTTGAGCACGTTTACGTGGATATGTCGCGCGTTAAAAATACACATTATTATTATTATTATTCAAAAGTATATTTCAGGTTTTCTTTGCTTTGTCAAATAAACCTCTGGGAGATGTTCTACAACCAATTGACAAGGCAAATTTTGAAAAATTTGAATCCTGAGAACATCTCCTTGTGTCTATTTTGATCTACCCCTTGCTGTAAGTAAAATTGGAAGCATAATGTACAAGCCCAACAGTTGTTGTGTTATAAGGCCTGTAGCAATTGAGATTTTCCCCTAACAGGTATTAGTGAAAATAAATGGTGTATGGAGCCATTTTTAATGGTAGAAAAGTTTTAGCACATTACAAATGTGTGTTGGGTTGTCTTTATTTAAACTGTTCATTTGAATACCTTGTTCATTAATTAATTTGCTATTGATGGACTGTTATCAATATTAATGTATCATCTCCCAAAAGGTATTGTCAATGGAGCTGGGATTTTGATGCCCTGGTACTTGATGTAATTTTGAGCATGTAATTGTGTACCTGAAATTTCGCCAGAAAAATGCAATAATATTCCCTATAACAGCAGGATTATGTACTATATTTGTTTTCAGTTTACATCCAATTTTACATAGCCATCCATCCATTTCTACTGCTTTAGAAAAATGCATCTATATAAATCTAATCAAACCCCACAAAATGTTGTCAGTAGCTCATCCTTCACCATTTCTTGTCATTTTGGTTCAATATTATATGACTAAATGAGCTGGATGGTTTGATTTAAGTTATACTTATTGGTCGAAGGTGGAATTTCCATGCATGTTTCATGGTGCCATTGATATAGGTCATAGGTCATATTATTAGGCTTGACTATTTTTTTAGGATGTTTAGTTACAATATGATAGTCCAACATCTGCTGGTTTGTAAAATGGCTATCGTCCCTCTCCTTTTATCCCAAAGACCATTTTTAGATAAGAGACAAAAGGCACATGAAATGACGCCCATTTTTTAAAAGAATAGCTGCATTTCTTTAAAATGGCTTTTGATAATTCGCATTAGGACATTTTACTTTTAATTCATTTAAGCTTTGAGTATCTTGAGATCCTGTCCAAAATTGATACAGAAAAGATCCATATTTTGATTAATAACTGTCATTAACTGAAGGCTAAATGCTCCCGTTCGTTCGTCACATCAACATCCCTATGTAAACACACTGTTAGACTGGTACAACGTTCATCGGGCCATATTTCCTTGAATTTTCATCCATCCGCCTGTTAAAACATTTTAAATTGCTCTATACCGTACACTCTATATTCTTTATACATACTTTTTAACATAATACAACATGCGTAACCCGGAAGTAAACCATTTTCCCATGGTGACTGCCATTTGTGTCTACATAATATGAAAAGGCACCTTAATTTAAATGTGATCTTATATTAGAAATTAAGGTTATATAAATATGTTTTGAAGCAGACCTGTAACCAGGATATTTTTAGAGGAGGGGCAAATTTGCCAAAAGTGGACCTTTTTACCAAAATTTAACCTTTTTTCGACAAAATAACATAATAAACCTCAATTTTTGGCTCGCACTGCTCGTAAAAAATTAATTTTTTTGCCCTTTTGAGCCATTTTTAGGTTTTTTGGGGGGCTTTTCGGAGTTGGGGCCCCTTGCCCCCCCCACTGACGAGCCTGTTTCGAAGTAACTCTTTAACCCTCGTCTACCGAAGGGGGGGTGGTTACCACCCCCCTTCAGGTGTTTTCCCCGGCTTGCTAAAACCCCCTTTTTTGGTGCCAAATTATTTAATGTAATTGTCAATTGACATGTTCGGCTCCTTTTAATCCAAAAACAAACGTCCACCGGGGTATAGGGAAGATACAGGGTGATCCCAAAGTGATGGATGGGGGGGGGTGGTTCTCTTCGGAAGAGAAGTACCAACATGCCTAACACAACACAGGAACATCACAGACACTTGATTTTGGTACCAATAGATAGCTATGGTCCTCCTCTTTCCATTAATACCAAAATGAGTACCAACATACCTAGCATTACATCACAATGACGTCATAAAGTTCGCATGTCAGCAAAACTGCCATTTCCATAGACACACACAGTGAAAAGGTTAGGAAAATCAGATTTTCATGCGGTTTTTGACTCTACTTGATGGGAAATGACTAGTTTTATATAATGACAGCATTTTAGAGCTATAATAAGGTGTTTGAGTCGCTAAAATTGCGAAATATCAATTTTCCACCCTATATTCAGTATTTTCGTACTTTCCTCAACATATGACGTCATAGTGACGTCATAATGGGAATGTTAGTACTTATTTTGGTACCAATGGAAAGAAGAAACTCTAAGCTATCCTTTGGTGCCAAATTTACATGAATCGGGGGTTCAGTAACGAAAATAACAGGGGGGGGGTGGTAACCACCCCGACCTCCCCCCCCCCTTCGGGAGTTTTGGTACAAAAAAATGGCTAAGTAGACGCAGGGTTAAGGAGTTAACTTGTGAAAAACATATTGAACAGATTATGAAAACAGTATCAGCCTTTATTCAATCCATTAGAACAACGCAGACGTCGCCCTGCCAGTTTTATATTTTCATAATAGGTCAAAGAGCAAATCGCAAGCCCCAATTAAGAGCATAGACTCAGGTCAGGGCGGCGTATTGACTCAGACTCCGGTCAGGTGCGCGTAATGCTGAGGCTATATTCAATATATTTGGGTCGCTGCCGTAAAGGGGAACCTTATAACTAAATTAAATTTTATACAAATCTCTTAAAATAAAAAATTGACACAATCGAGTTGTTTACCGAAAAACAGAAATTATAGAAACCAAAAACATAAATGAAAACCATCTAATCTGACCATGTGATATTTAAAATTCGCGCTCTAGTGTTTAACGTGTTATGAGGTACGGCCGGCCGTTTGCGTATACAAACCATAGGAAATACACATTATGACAGAAATAAATGTGAAGGTGTTATGACGCTACTGTGCCGTCAGTTATTATGCATATCACGGATACATATCCATATGCAACTAGGCGAATTCAAATAGGCCATGTCAACAAAAATGTTTTGTATTCAGTTTTATGGTTAGTATGATTCCGTTTATCATGAAACTACTCAATATGTGTTAATAATATTTTTAATGTATATTGTATATTTATTTTAGTCCGGTTCTCCTTTAAGGCAGGAGACAAATAGGGACACTTTGTCCACTGTGATGTCGGTTGTTGTGAAAAAGGTTAACATTTCCTGGTAATATCCACATTACTTTGATGGATTTAAACCAAAACTTGCATCACAGGTGCAACATGGGATCCCGATTTGTTGATGGGTCAAAGGTCACATTTCAAGGTCAAAGGTCATGTGGGTCATGTTGATAAAATAGGCTGAAAAATGTAAAAATTGACCTAATTGAAAAGTTGAAGTGGCAAATTGGAAACAAACTAGTTATGGAAAATATGTTGCAAACCCTCATTTGGTTATGAGGTCAAAGGTCATTATCAGTGGTCAAAGGTCAAATGAGGCCTATCATTCACAAAACGCGAAAGAGGCGACCAAGCGGATCCGAGGAGCACGAGTATTTTTTGTTTTGTTGACACATGATTTTATCGTTGATTGTTAGCTGAACTTAGGGGTTACCAAATAAAATTATTATAAACTACAATTGAAAATGACTTTTTTTACAAGCTGGGGTGGACTTTTTTAAAATCATTTATGTTGCAAAAGTTTGTACTAGGGGGTTTGTATGGGCCACCCAGAGGTTCACTTTTGAAGAAATTGATTGAGGACGGGCTATTTGTGAAAGGGGGACGGGTGTGACTTTGATTGAGGAAAACCTCCCTACCATGGGGAAACTGCAATTTTGTAAGGGACAGAAATAAAACTGTACCCCCATCATCACAACACATTCTGTCTGTATACCACTAGTAATTGTCATCTAAACATGACCACATTGGTGTCATAAATGTATACATAATATGGTTTCATTGTTCATTCTCCACATTTACTGTAAAAACAACCACCAAATTGTTCAAAAAGGGTATTCTGGTGTGAAATACATGAATTGATATTTGAAAAGAGGAAACGAAACATTTCCTAAACACAGTACCAATAATATTTCAAAGCAGTCACAGCACTTTTCAGCAACACATTGAACATAATCAAAAACAGGAAATAGTAGTATTTTCAATTGTTGTGTTTATTCAGTGTGTACAAGGAACCCACTTTATTAGGCTATCATTTCTAAATTCCAATAAATAAGCTTTGGAGATAAGATTCAGATCTCACATTTTAATGATAAAATAACTGTATTTTTTTCATATGATTATCTTAAACCTTGTCTGAGAAAAAGATCTTTAAATGGACACAATGGCAGGAAAAAAAGATTTCAGACATAATAAAATTAGACCTTACTGAAACAATTTCCATAAATTGAAAACACTTGGCTGTTTATATTTATGTAAAAACAGTAAAAAAGCAGTAGAAGAGTTTGTGGGCCTATATGGCAATTTCTGCCATGGAAAATCAAGGTGTTGACATCCCTGCCAGGAATTGATACGTGTATCTAGCCAGCGGCGGACACAATTCAAAAGTATTAGTCAAGGCAGAAGTCAAGGCATTGTAGTGCGGGCTTTTTAGTAAGACACTGATCTGTAATAAAAAGGGGGATAAGCACATACACAATACAATGGTGTGTTGTCGCCTTTCTGCGTTGTTTGTGAGCTGCTGACTGCATGCCTTTCAAGGTTGATAAAATGCTTGGGTTTTGCGCTGTTGTGGCAGTGGCAGTAGTAATGGTCAGCATCTTGGGTCTTGACGAAGAAGAATAGCGAGGCTACAAGGAATAAATATTAGTTTCGTTTTCCTTTTTTTACAAAGTGTAAGCTCCACCCTAATGTTTTTTTACAATTGTGGCAGAGATTTTATTAATTGTCCATCTCATATATCTGAATATTTTTTCACTGCCTATTGTGTCCTTAAACACCCAAGACAAGTGGTATGTAACCTCAAGACATCACATTTGTTTGTATTTAAAGTAAGAATATTGACACCTATATCGTACAATCCCATGATCTTTAAAAATGTTATGTAACGGATCAATGATTTCTGAATACAATCAATACAATCCTAAATAATTACTGCTGCCATGGCGATGTGAAAATTGAAGTAACCCTTCTGGACGGTTTTCCGTTGTACCATGCTAGAGCCGCTGTTTACACCATAAGGAGCGCCGCCCTCGATTACACACTCTGATGGGACACGAGTCGGAGGCTACTTTAACCTCGATTCAGGTCACACGATAGCATGTAGAGCGATAGCTAAAAAATGGACAACCCTGACACTTGATCGAGGTTAAAAGTAGCCCGACTCGTGCCCATCAGAGCGTGAATCGGGGCTAAACCCGATGGTGTAAACACGGCTAATGAGTTACCAAATGTGCAAATCCATTGCAGGCTTTAGAATATTTAAAATGTCATTCGAGAAGTAGACTATAGATTGTTATTATACCGTTGATATTAATAATGTACTTTTACTGTTATTTTCTATTTAAGTAATAGGTTAGAAATTCTACAAATCTTTATGTGTTAAAAGCAGAACCCGAGTCCAGAGGGAATCGTAATTTTACGTATAAACATTATAAAAGAATTGCATGTTAGAAAATTGTGTTTATCAATGATTTTATGGAGCAATGTAGAATATGCTCAATAATTATTCAGGGTATTAGAAATTAAAGATGAAAAAGTGAGTTATTTGATTGCTGTTTAGGATCAAAGTTTATTGGTCTGGACCTCAAAAACCAATTTGAGTGGTGTTGATGATGATGGTCAGTTCAAAACAGGTGCATTTTATAAAAGTGGTTCTGTGGAGTAGTTGTAGATGTGAATACCATGGTTGCTTTTTACGTTTTGAAATAAACACTAATGTGAACACACACTATTATTGTCTGAATTGGCAGTTTTTCACCTCTTGTGATATGTCCCCTGTTTTGATCCACAATTTCTTATTATGAAGGAGGATATCCTAATTGACATGGAAGCAGAGGCATCTGAAATTCCTAAGTTTTTTCATCTTTCATGGAAATCTATTCAATCGAGGGACCGATGATGAGTTTTGGAAAAACCCTGATTATAAATCTTTTGGCCCCAGGAAGGCCGTGTAATAGTGATATAAACACCTTTGGTATGCTCTGTGTTCAGAAGAGTGCAGAGGCTGTGTGGAATTACAAGTCCGGGAAGGTCTAGTGCACTATAAATCGCCTACAAACAGAATACAAGCTGTGTGTGGGCTCCCAGGGCCGGGGGCTCCTATATGATGGCGACATCAACTGCCAGGCGATACCTTTCTTTAAAGTTTGCCAAAACTGTACATCCAAAAATCAATATTTTTCATGTGATCGATCAACCATCAACCTCATTTTTTTCCTCAGGCACTTTTTTGCTTTGTAATCATAGATCCAATCAAGGGACCAAAAAACCCATATTTCATTATCCGGCTTACACATCATGTGACCCATTGCTGAAAGCAGGTAGTTCATCAAAGCTCATATCTACTGCTGAAAGCAGGTAGTTTTATAGTTTATCAATTGCTCATATTACTGTGAGAGCAGGGTGTCATTAGATCCATATCTACAACTGATAAAGGTATGTCATCAATGTTCATATACCACCTGCTGATAGCATGTAGTTCATCAATTCCCATATCTACTGCTGAATCCAGTTAGTTCACCAATCCCCATCTATGCTGACAGGCAGTAGTTATCATACCATATTTACTATTGACAGCAGGTAGGTCTCATAACCCATTACATATACTGCGGATAGAAGGGTAGTTATCAATACCCAAGATCTACTCGATAGCAGGTAGTTCATCATTGCTCATTAGCTATTGATGATAGCAGGTGGTTTATCAATGCTCTTATCTACTGCTGGGTACTTGACTTCCACAGAAGGGTTGGATAGGTTTATGGGCCAACGCAGCTCAAGCTTGCACGCGTTTGTTGAAATGTTACACACGATGCGCAAAAATTGTGCATTAAAAAAATGTTGGGTCCGTCGCCTGAGCTAGATTTTGCAAATTTGTGGTTTAAGATCTAAAAATTAGAGGAAAATTTTGGCAAAAAGTCAGATTCCTACAGGATAACATAGCATATACCGAAAGACCACTGATTAATAAAGGGTGATTTTTTTTGTCCCTCTGTGGCCGGATTGTTTTTTTGTTTTTTTGTTTATTATGATAATGGTGAATTTTCTTTTTGGGTTTCCTCACTCTGAGTGAATTGTTGTTATGGCACAGTCGAAGGGGATTTGTTTTTCTCTGCACCAATATAAGGGTGAATTTGTTCTTGAAAGTATAAGGGGGAATTGTTGCTCAAACGGCTAAAAGCCCCCCCACGCCCCCCCACCAAACACCCCCAACACAAAAAAACAAAATAAAAAAAAAAAGAAAAAAAAACCTACAAAAACACAAAACCACAACACCCCCCCAACACCCCCAACCCAAAAAAAAAAAAACAAACACATACAACAACCCCCCACCCCCCCCCCCCCCACATTCCCACCAACCCCCCCCACCCCCCCCCCCCCCCCCACACCCCCCCCCCCCCCCCCCGGATATCTATGGTGCGTCCTTAGTGGAGAAAGAAATGTGTATTTGTACAAAAATGGTGGAATTTTTTTAATTTCGTATAGGAGCAAATACGAAATTCAGCCTATGGATTATATTACATTGAGAATATAAGCAAATCAAATCGCCTTTTTTTCTCTTTTTAAGGACATTCTGTAGCAAATACAAGGTAAGAAATCTGTTGAGTGGCTTCTAATCTATATGTATGAAAATTAGAAATAGACACAATATTTGGGTGCTCAAAAACATCTTGGTTGCCCTTAAGTGTGTGCGGATAGTGCATGTGCATAACGGGTTCTTCATAGTGGACCTATGAAAGCGTGAAGGTGCAGAATTGGAGCATTTTTACTTTGTATCCGGAAGAATCTAACAAGAAGAATTGTTTTCAATAAGATATAAAAGAGGGAGTGTAGGCATACTTACTTTGTACTAAGTTTGTTAAGAAAACAGTAGACTGATTGTAAAAATCTATACTTTAGCAAGGCTTCAAATTTCTAATCAATTTTACCTTTTTAAATCAGGGGGATTCTCCTTATAGTTAGCTGAAGGGCAGAGCAGAGAATGCAAACATTGTTTCGAAGTTCTTGAAGTTCATACGGAGCGCCGAATACACCTGAATTTCTTATGCTTTCCCTTATCTTTTAGACAAATTGATGGGCCAAATATCAAATGGACTGGGGGCCGGATTTGGCCGTGGGCGCCCTAATGAGAACCCCTGTTTTAAAATACAAGGATAAATTAACTGTTTTAACTGCAATTTCTATACAATTAAAGGCGCTTGTTTCTTATTTTTGTCTATCGTATTCTCTTCTTGATATGAAGAAGCCGGACACTTGTACACCTGACCATCAGGACCATGGAAACAAACTTGGATTTGTAATGCTAGACCAACTTAATGCAATAGTTGGCACGTCCTATTCACTATGCTAATTTTGATGGTTAACCATTAAAACGGTAGTCTTTTATCCGAGATCCTTGAAAAAAATGGGATTTGAAAGCTAAAATTTCATGACAACGTAAGAAAAATATGGCCTTTTCATCTGCCTATCAAAATTGATACTACTTCCGCGTAATTCATGGGTCCCAGATATCGAACAACCCTTTAATTTGTGATCAATTGCATTTTAAGCGAAAATCTCTCCATTAATAAATCAGTGTCGTTTTCAAATTTGTTTTTCTCGGAAATTTAATTATTGTGTTTTTTTGTATTACCCACAATAAACCAACTGATGATTGAATGAATGTGAGTAATTTTGCCAACTTTGTGATTTAAACTGCATAGGACGAGTTCCTTTGCCTCTTCTCATGAGTAATTCTCCATTCTGGTCTGTCCTTTGCAATAGATTTGGCATTTTTGGAGGTCCAGCCTGTGTCCTTGGGATCTGGATCTTCACTTGCTGGTGGGCGACCTGGCTTCCTACACTTGTTGAAGTCTTGCGTATAGGCTTTGGGGTTACATGGTAATCTGTAGTTCCGGCATCCCTGCACAAATGTCCAACATACACTTCAAACAACCTTCTGCCTGTGTGACTGCAATCCATGCTGGTGGCTTTGATGTTCGACCGCTGTACTCATATTTGTAACTATCTCATTATTTTATCCTATCCAAATTTGCAGGTTTCAATTTTTCTAAAGGATCAATAAAAATAAATTCATGCACAATTTTGTCTTACCCTTAGGAGACAGATTCCCTATGAGGGCTGAGATTCCGTACATAAGGTTAACTACTAAATTGGATAAAAAAAAACTTTTACAGTTTGTTGTATCTCATAAACATGGACCAGGGTTTAAGTTTCCCCCCTCCATGAGAATCACATAAAGCATTTTTTCCAAATGAAAATTGCAAAAAAAAAAGCTAACAGCAATTCACAGATCTGAAACTCCATTCAATTACATCTTGTAGAAACTGTCCGTACGTATAGTAACGACCAAATATCCATTTGTCACTCATTAGGTTGCTTTCATCTTACCACTTGCAGTGTATGTTGGGATACTTGTACTTGTATACAGTCTGGGTAAAAGTCTGATTTTTTTTCATTTTTTTTTTTTGATTTGGCAAATCAACTGATAGTTAGCCTTTAAAGGAAAGTTCGTTAGCGACCTCTGGTGGGATGACTTGCCTCGATACACCATGGACTGATAGGGTCATTATCCTTTGTACAAGGCATTGCTCATTGTCCTGTAAACGATGTTTGTGCCACTATTCAGAGCTTAGCTGGCTGGCTTAAATCTTCTTGGCCTCACATTCAAAATTTTATTAATCTTTCTTATTGTTATTATTGTTGGCATTGTGCCAAATAAACGTGTAACAATTTAACTAACTTCGTAAAATGATATACTTGTGTCTGTGTTTC
>JAMKCH010035332.1:0-60867 GCA_023653785.1 Ophioderma brevispina | reverse complement strand
CTAAGACTGAAAGCAACTAACCCCTAGATGCCACACATCTGTTGAAGAGGGAAGAGGGGAGAGAAGTCGCAAAGTTTGGGTCGGTCTCGAACTGGGGCCCCTCGGGCCATAGTACCTGACCGGGATACCAACGCATGGCGGTGTTGCCTGGCCCTGCCGCAATTTCGTGCCATATAAGTCTTTTTTGATGACGTCATTGCGCTACATCCCGAAACTCAGTCAAACTATATCATAATATGTCACGCCGAGTGGCCATTTTGGTTCCAAAGCACTATGTAAACTGTATGAAAAAGGTCCTGTTATTGGACATACTCCCCCGGGGCCACTTGTATTCAAAGGTGGATATGAATCGGAACATGGACTTAAAATGCACCCTAAACAAGTATTTCCCCGACTTAAACACATACCCTAAACAAACAAGTCTTTTGTCTGTTTTGGCTACAACTAAACAAGTATTTTTTTAACTTTTTGCTAACCCTAAAACAAGTACACAAAAATGCATTGTGTTTTTATTATCTTGTTTTGCTTTATTAAATATTTTTGAATCTCTCACTATGAGCTATTAAAGTCTCAATTCCCTTGCATAGTTCCGTAGCTTTCAATTCACCAATGTATTTAGAATACAAACCCCTGTTTTTTGGGTATGCTTCATGATACCCAAATCACACAAGGTCAGTTCATGTCAATTATGTACAAGTACACAACCCACTTGAAACTGTTTTGATGGATGAGTATATTGTAACTCATAGTGCTGCTTCATTTGAGTATCACAATTTTCAGGGTTAAGGAAAAAACATACCCTTTTTTCACATTTGCTGTTTTTGACACCGTATCAATGTACGGGGCGCGTCATCGCCTGTTGAAAAAAAGACACTTTTACCAGTTTTCTTGTTGAGGCTCATATCCCCACCTTGAATACAGGCCAGCCGCCCCCCCCCCCCACCCGGGGAACATACGAATGAGTTAAGTATACACGTAGAGTTACACATGAGTTCGGAGTTCGATGAACGGGCCCCAGAATGGTATAGCTGACTGGTTTATGTACCTGTGAAGAATTCGTTCAGGTGACACAAAAATATAATTGAAAGACCGTCCAAACCAAGAGAAGATTTCAGAAGCTTCCCAAAATGCATTGCTTCATTGGAAGTTTTTGTACTGGTAGTCATGTGAATCGTTAGAGATGTTGAAACATTCTGTAAAATGAAAGTTTCTGATCAGTATGCCATTTAGCCTGTTCCATCCTAAAGATTCACATCAGTAGCTGTACAAAAACCTCCATGGGAAGCAGCATTGTGCGGAAAGCTACTGAAATCTCGCTTCGGCACCTATATCGGAATGAGACACAAAAAATGTGCAAAATCTACAAGCCGTCCGTGTAAGTCTGAAAAGAAAGTAACAACTTAATCTAATTACCAAAATTGAGCAAGCCAAAAATGATATGGATCAGCGAGATAATGACCTCAGATTAGCAACAACATGACCCAAGAGACCCCATGACACAATGACTAATTAAGGTCCTAGTTATGACTCGCCACCCATCCAGGAACATTATGGGTACCTAGACTATGGTCACCGAGTGGTCAACTTGCCTGCAGCTTTGCATGACCAAATTTATGACAGACCTCCATCTGCTTTGATATACATCGAATAGGGATATGGGTGTTGTTTCAAGTTCAATCAACTAATTTTGCATCATGATTAAACTTTGATTTCTAATCAAATTTTGAACAAATCCTCTTCGATCAGTTTCTCGTATTTGATGGATGTTTTAGTTTTAGCATCATTTTAACGCAATATGCAAAACGTAACTCGAAACAGTTGTGATGCAATTTGTAATTAGTACATCAGAGATCCCTTAAAGGTGCTTTTTGTGTATTAGCAACTTTACTTTTGTTTAGGTTCACTAAATATCCTTAAAGAAAGGTTATGTCGAAATTCAGTTGATTCTGATGGGGGCATGTTGATGTTATGATTAAATATTTGTATTATCAGTTTGTATTATGGTTGCCGCCCATAAGCCACTGTGTGTGAGTGGTGTATGACGGACAGATAAATTATAAAATTCCTTCCACAAGTCAAATATAATATGACAGAAGTTAAGAACACATATTCTTCAAGGAGAACTTCAGAAAACTGAAATTAAAAGCCTGCACAGACCACAAAAGGTTCAACTGACAAAAAATTGCAACAAAAAATTGATACCATTGAAAAGTGGCTGTAATAGAGACATGTCCAAGTGGAAGATGTTGGGTTATTAGATGGTCAATGCTCTCTTCAATCCATATCATCGCTTAAGAGGGCCAAATCTGATGATGCAATCTTTGCTGTCATGTGGTCTTGCACTTGAATGCTTGCTGGTCCAATTTGTCGCCAATAGTAGCAAGCAGTGATCCATGGGCAGCAGCATTTTGTCCTTAGGGTTACTGGAAACTAACCTATGGGTATTAGGATAGACATGTATGGATTAGTGTAGGTGCAGGGTATTTGGCTGCCTATCAAGAGAACAAGGGTGAAGAAAGGTTAGTGGACTGCTTAATAAGCCATAACAAATTATGTTAACCCTAACACACCTAAAACTCGCTCAAGCTCACTGAGCTGAGGCTAGAAAAGAAAAGGAGCCAAAAAGATGCGATGACATCATTCATATGAACACACCTAGGGCATGAAGTGACAACCTCATGGCTTGCCATCCTAGTAATAGAACTTGAGCACCGTAGTCCCACCATGAGTGCGAATACCAACCCCCAATGCAGAGGTACAATGGGGGTCTTGTCCATCCCTACTCAGGGTCGTTTGTGATTCAGCCACCTCTCAATGTCAAACTTTTGGGTATAAAATTCAAGGTTAATTGCAAAAACTTTGTCGTATTTTATTGGGATTATGTGTGATTAAATGGCAAAATTTTGCCTTATGATTTTGATCAGTGCCATTTCAGACTGTCAGAACAAAAATTGAACTGTGGTGAACTTTGATACTTACAAATTTACTTGAAGATGAATCTTGGCTAGTAATTGTTTCATATGGTTAAATCTTGGACTCGTAAGTTCAAGCCAAACGGTGAATCAGCATTAAGGTTTGAGGGGTCGCTCACAGAGTCCTTTTGATGACTGTATAAATTGACAAATGTAGTTACTTCATAGTTGTATGAAATAATTATTAAGTGGTCACCTACCCGTAAGAACCACTGAATCTCACAAAATCCCACGTGCTAGTGAAGAAAATTGCTGTAAATCCCAGAGTGTCGCGGATTGTGTAATCAACGAAGTCACACATTGGCACGAATGGCTGGCCGGGCCGGTGACACTGTCGTAGTAGTAGTATGGTATCCCATAGTCATGAGAACTGGATCCGAAGGGCCCTGTTCAAGACCGACCCTATTTGCTACTTTCTTCTTCACCTTTATGACATTCCGTCACTCCCTCCCAGGAGAAACAGATGTGCATTAGGGTTAAGTAATTAGCTCTTTTTTCAATATACTTGAATAATATCTATATTGTCATTACAGGACATTTGATTTTCAGCCCTTCAATCTCAGTAAATAAGGGTGAGGATAGATGTGATCAGTGACTTCCTCTGGGCGCTTGTTGCTTGAAAGCTCAACCAATCACATAGGAAAATCCTACCATCTAGGTGATGGTGCCCAATGACAAAGAGCAAACAAATTTTATGCATTGTCATACGTACACAAGCAAAGATAATCTTATTCCACAAGAGGAGTTACATCAAATAAGATGGGACACCTGTATTTAGTTAAAAAAAATATCATCAGGAAGATTATACTCCGATTTCCAATTTGGTACAATATTTGTTAAAACTCATAATCAATACAGTAGAGAAATCTACCATAATTCAAATGATTTTCTTAATTTTTGCAAAAAACAAGCACTTCCATTTAGGGGAAAAATGTCCCGGACATTGAAGCGATAAATAGATAAAACTCTTGAAAGTGAGATGAACATTATAGAAGGAGCATTTGGGCAAATGCACTCTGAAATCTCAGTCATGATAGACCTTTTCAAGCACAAAATAACAAACAAAAACAAACACACATGGGTATTGAAACACCAACATGATCACGATCCGTCAATACAATTAGTTGGTGATAATACAGATTTATCAGACCAAACAATAATAATTGTCAACTTTTTAAGAATTTACAAACCACAATTTACGTACTAGAGATAACATATTCTAAAATATAAGGGAGAAACAATAGGATTTATTTTTATCTTGGATCCAGGTCAATTTTGTAAGGTGAGTCATTTCAGGACAAATAATAGTATTCAAAAACGACTCGAATCAGTGAACAATACTGGTTTGAATACGACTTAGGCTATGGATTTAGATGTGCCTATTTTAATGCCACACATGTATTAGAGATCCATTTTTTTTACTCCATGTACATCATGTACATGTAAGAGTAAATATGAATGGCAATATGAGGAACAAAAGATGTCACATATACACACTAAAAACAATATCTAAATAATAAACACAACAAACACAACACAACAGGGGTTATTTCAATTTCTGACTGGCTAGTCAATTTTTTTACTTGACAACTTCTTTGCAGCATTGATGGATATCATAATTCTATTGGAAACATCCAATTACACTACCGAAAATGGGAATTATATGCATGCACGCATCAATAGGACACGTCACTCTATTGCATGATACTTCACTGTTCTAGCATTAAATGAACACACACACCACTCGTACCACATTAAATTAATGTATTGTATACATTGCCTTTTTCACATTATAGGCTGAATTTTCCAATATCTCCAAGTATGTTAAATATTCCTCATTGATCACAATAAAATATAAAAGTCTAAAGCTTGAAACAAACTTGTTTTCAATCCAAAGCGTATACAAATTGTAGCTTTGGATCAACATCTTCATGCGAATGTGAGACTTTCACATCGAAATTGTTTTACAAACTGCGCTCATATTAGAACACAATAAAAGATAACCACAAAGGTACAAAGTCCATTAAAGTCTGAGGCAAACACTCAGCGCAAAGATAAACATTGTGAAGGGTTGCACGCTCCACAGAAAATACAGACCGCTATCAGTTTTCTGTTTACTAATGTCTACCTGGTGAAACAGGAACTTGGCAGTATTGTGTGGACCCACTCTTTTGTCTTATATCAGGTAGGCCAATATGTTGATTTAAACAAAATAATGTCATCGTGCGAGTTTTGTGTTAACCAAACTCGGGCTTGTTTTAGATTGCATGGTACCATTGTAGCTCCACATTCATGAGATACAGGAAAAGAATTAGTAAGAATTTTCTGGTAATTAGACCAAAAACATAAAACCATGTTTGTTTCCAGTAGGCTGTGTGCACATTTTGATTTAGAGCTATTCTACAACATTATTTTTAGTTGATGAATTGAGAATTTTTTAAACAAATCTTGCTACAAAGATAGTTATATTTTAAAATAAAATGAAAATTCTAATACTACTAATGCAATCTGGACAATCAATGGGAACCACAATTTCAAGTTTCACGCACAAGTTAAGTCTTAATAGACCGTATTCAATGCCAGCCATGTGGGTGGTCCAAGATAGAGCGCATTCCAGTACTCAATACTCACCGGTCAATGCTCCTGGGCAATCGGCGCCCTAAACATGGATCGATTGACAGCTTAATGTATTGTAGTCCTGGAAGGATGCATTTTGTACCACCAACATGGCGGTGGGTGACGGCTATGGAATAGAGGTCTATTGGTTTAACGACTCACCATGTCCAATAGACGTAAGGAGTGATGTCATAGCTTCATGTAGTGTTTAACCAATCCGAGGCAGGAGGCCGCTGGGGACCGGGAGGGATGTACCCGGAATTGTGTTTTAAACAAGAGTCCGCCCTCAGTACATCTGAGGGAAAAGTGCGTTGTTTAGTTGTAGTTTTTTTTGTGCGGTATATATGCCTCCTGACTGAAGTCAATTTGTAGAGTGCGAACCACCTTCCCCAAACCCCTGAATCTTTAGATGTTTGACGCGATGCCAAAAAAAATTTGGGTCAACCGCGAGCGAAGCAAAGATTTCTCTAGCGGGACAGAGTACAGAAGGCTTATGACAATGTCTAAGCATATGTAGATGATATACTTAAGAAGTTTAATCATCAAGGTAAATAAGGTAATCAGAAGGTCATCTGGGCTACAGTATGTTCCATCTGGGACACTTCATATGCCAACTGCTGGCCTGATGGCAAATTTTTGATCCATGACGTGGTTGAGTTGATATTACAGGAAGATGACAAGGGGTTTCTGATTCTCAGGTAGATCTGCAAGTTGTGGTTGTAGAACCTTCCTGGAAACCAGTCCATTATTAAGTGATGGTCCTCAACACCACAATGCAGAATCTATCAGGGGAGAGGAGAATCCAGAAAACCTTGTCATCTATCATGTAATTCAAATCAACCACGTCATGGATCAAAAATTTGCCATCAGGCCAGCAGTTGGCAGATGAAGTGTCACAAGATTAGGACATATGCTGTGCCCGAGGGACCTCTCTGATTACCTTAGTTACCTTGGTGATTAAAAAAAACATTCTTAAGGATAATCATCTACATAATTGTGGACTTTAGGGGGGGGGGACATTTGTCATAAGACTCTGTACTCTGTCCATCTAGAAATCTTGCTTCGCTCGCTGGTTGGACCCAAATGTTTTGGCCATCGCGGCTCAAACATCTAAAGATCAGGAGTAATTTGGGGAGGGGAGGGGTCGGCAACATCTACAAAATAATTCAGTCAGGATGAGGTATATATACGCACAAAAATATTTAAAACTACAACTAAAAAACAGCAAGCTTTTCTCAAGATTGTACGACGGGCGTATATTTTTTAAAACACATTCCGGGGTGGTACATCCCTCCGGCCCGCTGGCTATGCCTCTGAGGTTAATTAAACACTACATGAAAAAGCTATGACATCATCCTATTCTAGTTGGACAATGGTAGAAGTCTTAAACAATAGACCGTATTCATAGGACGTCACGCCACCACCATGTGGTGGACAAGAGGCATTAATTCCAGACACAATACATAAGCTGTCAATCGATCCATGTTAGCGATTGCCCAGGGATCATTGACAGGTAAGTGTATTGTAGTACTGGAATGCGGTATCTTGTCCCACCAAAATGGCTGGCTATTGAATAAGGTCTCTTAAGAACTTAACTGTGCGTGAAAACGTGAAATATTTTGGTTCCCATTGATTGTCAAGATGCATGAGTAGTGTTAAATTGTTCATTTTATTTTAAATATAACTCTCTTTAGCCAATATTGTTTTTAAAAAAAAATTTCAATTCATAAAATAAAAATAAATGTGGTAAGAATCGCTCTAAATCAAAATGTGCACACAGCCTACTGGAAACAAACTATGTTTTTGGTTTGGTCGATTACCAAGAAAATGTTCTACTAATTCTTTTCTCTGGATCTCATGATGTGGAGCTACAAATGGTACCATGCATCATCAAAAAACATGCCGAGTTTGCGTTAACATAAACCTCGCACGATGACTTATTTTGTTAAATCAACAATATGGCCTACATGATATAAGACAAAAGAGTGGGTCCACACAATACTGCCAAGTTCCTGTTACCATGGTAAGACATGAAGTAAACAGAAAACTGATAGCGGTCTGTATTTTATGGAGCGTGCAAACCTTCAATGGTTTATCTATGTCGCTAGTGTTTGCTCAAGGACCTGTTAATGGACTTCTTTGTTACCTTTTGTTACTCTGTATTGTTTTAAATAAGGAGGCAGCAGTGTAGTGTAGTGTGTAAAAAACCAATTTCGAGTGAAAAAGTCTCACCAATTCGCATGAAGATTTTGATCCCAAAAGCGACAATGTGTGATGACGATTTGGATGTGGAATGGAAAACAAAGGTTGTTTCAAGTTTAGAACGTTTTAGATTTTATTGTGATTCAATGAGGAAGGAATATTGACATACTTGGAAGATATTGGAAAGGAGCCTAAGCTAATAAGGGAAAAAGGCAAGTGATAATACATTAATTTAATGTGTGATGTAGAGTTGTGTGTGTGGTTCAGATGAAGACAAGTGATGTATCATGCTAAAGAGAGGGACGTGTCTAATTGATGCGTGCATGCATATATCCATTTCGGTATGTAATTGGCTGTTCCAATAGAATATGATATCCATCAATGAGGCAAAGACAGTTGTCTAACGAAAAACATTGATAAGCCGTAGAAATTGTAAATACACAACCTGTGGTGTTGTGTTGTTGTGTTTATGTTATTAGATAATTGTTTTGAGTGTGTATAATATGTGCATCTGTGTTCATCAATTGCAGTTCATAGATACTCTTACAGGTACATGAGGTACATGGAGGTAAAAAAAATGGATCTAGGTATTACATGTAGTGGCATTAAATATGCACATCTAAATCCATAGGGCCTAATGTCTGTATTCAAAACAATATTGTTTAAACTGATTCGAGGTCAGTTTGGAACTACTATATGTGTCATGAGAGAGAACTTCATCCGTACCAAAATTGACTAGGATCCAAGATAAAAAAATAAAATCCTATTGTCTCTATTTTAGAATAGTTTATTCTAGTAAGTAATTGTGTTTTAAATTCTTAAAAACGTGACATTATTGATGTGGTAAATGATAAATCTGTATTATCACCAACTAATTGTATTGACAGGATCGGGGATAAGGTGGTTGGTGCAAATAACCCATGTTGTTGTTTTTGTTTTGTGATTTTGTGCTTTGAAAAGGTCTATCATTGACTGAGATTCAGAAGTGGCAGTGTGGCCCAAATGATCCATTCTATAATGTTCATCTCACCTTCTAAGCAGTTATCTATTTATCGCTTCAGTCCGGGATCCATTTTTCCCCCTTTAGAAATGGCAGTGCTTGTATTGCAAAAAAATATGGTATATTTTCAGTTTGACCCAATCTTATAAATTCAGTTTGGTTAATCCAAGGAAATATTTACCAAATTGAATCGGAGTATAACGTCTGATGATATTTGTGTAACAGTAAATACAGGTTTGTCCCATCTGAGTGATGTTAATCCTCATTGTGGAATAAAGATTAGGCCTTTGTTGTTGTACGTATGACAATGCATAAAAGTTTTGTTTGGCTCTTGTCCATTGGCCCCATCCCCCATAATCGGTAGATTTCCATCATGTTGAGGGAGGTTTGTAGCTCAAGCAAACACGCGCCAGAGGGAAGTCAGCTGCTCACTCATCCCCACCCGTATCTACTGAGATTGAAGGCGAAAAATCAAATGTCTGTCTGACAAATATAGGATATTATCAAGTATATGAAATAAAAAGAGAAAAAAAAGAGTATTATGAACCTAATGCACACATGTTCGTTTTTTTTTTTTTTTTTTTGTGTTCTTTTCCCCTGGGAGGGAGTGAAGGAAAGTCAGAAGAGGGGGAAGAAGAAAGTAGCCAAATTAGGGGTCGGTCTTGACAGGGCCTTCGGGATAAAGTTCTAGAATAGGGATACAACTGACAGTTGTCAACGGCGTCCGGCCAGCCATTTGGTTGCCAATGTGTGGACTTCGTTGAGTACACATCGATACATCTGGGATTTACAGCAATTTTTTCATCAGCACTGTGGGATTTGTTGAGATTTCAGTGGTCTTACGGTAGGGAACCACTTTATAATATTTTCATAACAAACTAGGAATTACTACATTGGTTCTAATTTATACAGTCATCAAAAGGAATTCTTGATGCGCCCTCCTCCAAACATTAATGCTGATTTCACATTTTGGCTGAAACTTACGGAGTAAAGATTTACCATATGAAAACAATTTACTAGACCAAGCATTTCATCTTCAAGTCAAATTTGTAAGGTTCAATAGTTCACCACAGTTCAATATTTTTTTCGGAACAGTCTGAAATAGCAATGATCAAAATAATGCAAGGCAAAGATTTTGCCATTTAGATCACAGATCCCAATTAAATACGGACCAAAGTTTTGCCATTGACCCTTGAATTTTATACCAAAGATTGACATTTGAGATGGTGCTGAAAATCACAAACGAACCCTTGAGGTAGGGGAGGACAAGACTCCCATGCCTCTGCATTGGTGGGATTCGAACCAGGGGAACTACGGTGCTCAAGTTCTATGACTAGGTAGGGGGGGGGATGGGCAAGCCATTGAGGGGTAAACTTCATGCCCATATGTGGTTCATATGATGAGTCATCGCATTATTTTGGACTCTTTTTCTTTTTATAGCCTCAGCTCAGTGAGCTGGCAAGTTTTAGGTGTGTTAGGGTTAAATTAATTGTTATGGCTTTAGTAGCAGTCCACTAACAGTTCTTTACCCTTGTTACTCTTGAGCAGCGAATTACCTGCACCCTATTCCATACATGTCTAGTCTAAACCCATAGGCTAGTTATTT
Source organism: Ophioderma brevispina (assembly GCA_023653785.1). Taxonomy (NCBI): domain Eukaryota; kingdom Metazoa; phylum Echinodermata; class Ophiuroidea; order Amphilepidida; family Ophiodermatidae; genus Ophioderma; species Ophioderma brevispina. The sequence goes on along the minus strand of JAMKCH010035332.1, from coordinate 50,471 downwards.
CCGTAACCCTAAGGACAAAATGCTGACACAATGGATCACGGCTATGCCTACTATTGGCATGACAAGATGACCGCAAGCATTCCCAAAGGCAAGACCACGATGCAGCAAGATTGCATCATAAGATTGGCCCTCTTAAGCTGATGAGTGAGGATTGAAGAGAGCGGGAACAGATAATAACCCAAACATCTCCACGGGGACATGATTTACTCTAGTTTACAGCCAAACGATTTCAATGGTATCAATTTTTTGTTTGCAATTTTGTGTCAGTTGACAGTTTTGTGGTCTGCAGCTTTTAATTTCAGTTCTGACGTTATCGTGAAAAGTATGTGTGCTTAAAGGGGCTTTAAAAAATCTTACTGTATATTATATTTACTCTTGAGGAAATTGTATTAATTTTATCTTGTCCGTATACAAACAACGTCAAAACAGGGGTTCTGGGGGCACCAGAATACAAACTATACTATACAATCTATTTTCTCATAACATCAAAATGGCACATACAGAATCAACCTGAAATTTCGGAAAAACCTTTGCTTTAAAGGATATTTAGTGAACCATAAACAAACGTAAAGTTTGCTAAGATACACAAAAAAAGCACCTTTACGGGATCTCTGATAGGTTACATAATGACAAATTGCTCACAAAAGTGGAGAGTTAAGTTTTGCATATGGATAGAATGCATATAAAAATAAAAAACAATCCAGTCAAATGACGAGAAACGATCGAAAAGAGGATTTTTTCAAAATTTGATTAGAAACAAAGGTTAATATTAATGATCAAAATTAGTTGATGAACTTGAACAAAGCCACCCAGAGCCCTAGTAGATGATAATTCAAAAGCAGATTGAGGTATGCATAAATTTGGCAATGCAAAAAGCTGACAGGCAAGTGACAACTCGGTGACCATAGTCTAAGGTACCACTATGTTCCTGTGAGGGTGATAGTCATAAACTTAGGACCTTAATTAGTCATTATTGTGTCTGGGTCTCTTGGGTTCAGTGTTGCTAATCGTCGTTCATGATCTCGATGATCCATGATAATTTGGCTGCCTAAATTTTGGTAATTAGAATTAAGTTGGTACTTTTCCTTTCAGACTTACAAGGACGGCTTGGAGTTGCCATGTTTGTTGTCTCATTCGATGATAGGTGGAAGACGTAAGAGAAGATTTGCAGTAGCTTCCCACAATTGCATTCTTCCAATGGAGTTTTTACAGCTATGATTGTGAATCGTTAGAGATGAAATTGGATAAAATTGGCAGTATGATCATGGAAGAAACTGCATTTTAGGTTTCATACTCTAACGATTCAAATGACTACTGTACAAAAAATTCCATTGGAAGCAATGCAATTTTGGGAAGCCTACGATACGTCTCTTGGTTTGCCCGTCTTTCAAGTATATTTTTGTGTCACCGAACGAATCTTCACAGTAATAAACAAGTCAGTTATACCCATCTGGGGCCCGTCATCGAACTCGAAACTAATTGTGTAACTCTACGTGTATACTAACTCATTGTCTGTCCCCGGGGGGGGGGGTGGGCACTTGTATTCAACGGTGGATATGATGGCCTCAACAAGAAAATGGTAAACAGTGTCTTTGTTTTCAAAAAGGCGAGTACGCGCGTACATGCTTACGGTTTTTCAACAAAAACAGCAAATGTGGAAAAAAGGTATGTTTTTTCCTTAACCCTGAAATTGTGATACTCAAATGATGAAGCGCCACTATGAGTTACAATATACTCATCCACTAAGGAAACAGTTCAGTGGGGTGTACTTGACATTACATTGACATGAACTGACTTGTGTGATTTGGGGCATCATGCATAATACCCAAAAAACAGGTGGCTGTATTTTCTAAACTACATTGAGGATGAATGAAAGATACTGAAACTATGCCAAGGGATATTGAGACTTAAGACTCAAGGGAGATCAACCATATTTAAAGCAAACAAGATATTAACAACACCAATGCATTGTGTACTTGTTATTAGTGTAGCAAAAAGTTACAAAATACTGTTAAGGTAGCAAAACAGACAAAAAAACAAAAAAACTTGTTTAGGGTATGTTTTTAAGTCGGTGGAAGTACTTGTTAAGGGTTGGAATTTTTTAAGTCCAGTGTTCCTCGGTATAATCCCACCTGTGAATACAAGTGGCCCCGGTTTGGTATGTCATACTTAATAGACCTTTTCATACCCAGTTAATATGGGCTTTGAAAAACAAAATGGTACATCAGCGTGACATATTATGCATATAGATTTATGAATGAGTTTCGGATGTAGCAATGGACGTCATCAACAAAGACTCTAATATGGCCACGAAATTGCTGGCCGGGCCAGCAAAACACCGCCATCGCTGGTATCCCAGGTCATGGTACTATGGCACGAAGGGCCCCCCAGTTCGAGACGACCCAAGTTGCGACTTTTTTTCTTTTTTTTGTTCTCTCCCCTCTTCCCCTATTCAAAAACAGAGTGTTGGCCGTTAGGGTTAAGTTGCTTTCAGTCTTAGATTGTAGAATATGTGCAAGTCGGAGGAACAACTCATAGCATTGGGGCGTAGGCCTACTCTTGAATCGAGTCTTGGTGTCACAGAAGACTTTTCCATGATCAATTGGTTCATAAGCACTAATGCACAACCACAAAAATTATTTGTTTTGTTCATGGTCATCTTCATCCTGCTTGGACGAACGAACCTTTACCTTACAATTTTGAACCACTTGAGCCTGGGCTGGGTTGATAATGGTTATGGTAACCCACTGATGCTGATTCATTTGCATCATCATCATCACCTGAGCTATGCAAAACATTCCAAACCTTATACCCTGGGGAAAGGATAATTTAAATTACCTGTTCCAAACTTATATTATAATGAGATATTTGTCCATAAAATATGATATTTAGTAAACTATACCTATTAGCTGCCCAATTTGCATTGGAAGCGGTTCAGGTAGTTAGCCATTTATTCCAGTCCCCTTAAAAAACACAGGCTCAGTACCCCATCAGGTAACCCCCAAGGGTGTGTAGTCCCTATGGATGAAAGAAGTCACAAGCCAACAGAAGATAGGTTACAAAATGACGACATAATCCTCGCCTCATTGATATCGGCAGTAAAGGTATGTAGGCATCATTGTCCTCCCGTTGCTGATATTCAGGTGTAGGCTTTTCAGAAAATGATTTTCATTTTCGGGTGGACTGGCACTTTAAAGTATACTGATTTTTGGCAACAAAATTAAAGAAAGAAATTTGTATCATGGCATTGGGAATCATGGGAATGTTTACATGAACCCATAGCCAAAAGTTGCCTATCAGGGTTAAGAACAGAATTTTCTTTTTTTCATCGCACTACCAGTAGTGTTAATAACATTATTGCATTAATCACAATGGGTCCAATATGTTACAGAAATTCCAATTTCATTTGAGCCAGCTATCCTTATTCACATTATTATTCACAAGTCTATAAATGTGACAGCACGGCTTTAAAGAGAGAAGATATGCAAACACACGCTTCTGATATCATGTGAACATTTTGACAGTGTTGGCTTATTAAGCTCTTATTTTTTACATCAAATTTCGTGTACAAACCATGGCCTTGAATAATAATTGTTTGCTGTGATGTGGAGGGCATATATGATATGAAGATGCCGATACACCATTGTTTAATTGTTGTTCATTGTTGCTATTATGAAAATGAGGAAAAAAGTAAGGCTATGTTTGTTGAGACTTAAATTATACAGATGCTGACCACTGTAATTTTCCTTGACAAATCTTTACAATTTCTAATTCATTTCCTGACACGTGCTGTTTATACCCTTGTCTGTACTTGACCTCTCACGCTCAGGCGATTGAAGGCACTTAGTTCAAAATATTGTATGTTTCCCCCATGTTTTTTTTTTTGGCATATTAAGGATTAATATTATAAATGGGTAATTTGCATAATCCACTGTTAATCTATAAAGCAGTGCGCTAATTCGACCTTGTAAAATGTTAAATTATAGCCCATATTATCAGGATACAAGGCCTTATAGTATTCGAAAATGTGTCAAAATGGTAGAACACCATGTTCTTGAGTGCATGATAAGGCCGCACGTTCAGAGTCACCTTGATTAATAAACACCTGTTGGTAGCCATTGCAGTTTGTACCCCATACCCCCCCCTGTGGTCAACTTTTCCTTTATCTCCACATAGGGTGTGTATTTCAATTGGACTTACCCTAATGGGCTATTCCAATTTGAATTCCATACTCCCACTGTGGACGGGGAAAGCTTGTCCAAGTTGTTTGGTGCTTTCTTGTGCACCAAATATACCAAAATTCCGGGTTCGAATCCCTGGTGGAACCTTGCTGGGATTATCTGGGTATTCAATTTCTGGATTTGATCTGTATCATCTATGGATTAAAGACAGAATAACGCTCTCCTCCATGTGGTCCCCTGGAATTGGGGCAATTAAATATGAATGCATCCCTTTTTTCGGAGTGGACTGTAAGCCGTCGCCCTGTGTAACAGAGTTCACAACTGACATGTACTCACAGCCAGTTTGAATATAGTAGGGTGACCCCTGACTGTTCCATCTGCCCCCAGTACTAAAGCGAGCTGTGTTAGGTGTGTCTGTATCATGGATACAAGCGGTCCCAAATCAGCTTACTCAGCTGAAAAAATCCTGACACATATACCAGAGCATTACCAAAAAGACTAGTGGATATGCCAATAAGAAGACGCTGATGGAGGGCAGAGTCAGTCTTCCACAGAGGGGTATGTTTGTCAAATGTGTTACCTAATGTGCTCTTTATTGAAATCAATAACACCCCTGTGGATGACTTTTAACCTTAAGCAGATTGCACCTTTTTTTTGAGAGCGCCCCCATTGTTTCAAATTTGATATTTTTGCACAGTTACGTTGTAACTGTCCAGGACACATCTTCGAACGATAATGCTAAAAATGCATATTTTCCAAAATAGCGATTTTGTAATTGAATTGGATCCCCCGATTGGACATCACACCAGAGATTGAAATGCTACTTTTATGCCCGTCCATGATGTGAAAAAATAGTGCCACCTCGAGAAAATAACCTGTAACTTGGCTTGCCTGAACCCCCTAATTAAACAAAAACAACTAATGGATGAGCGTATACACGGACATGGGCATTTTCCCGGCTATTTCACATTGGAAGGCCGTTTCCAGCCTGGCCGTTTGTTATTATTAATCGGGGATCCCGATAATATTATTCTAGTACAAAATTCCTTCGTTTGGTGACACATAACATTTTCGAGCTTAACATTCACAGGTATAGTTTTAACTGCTTTACCATGCAACATTTAAAATCTCAAATTTTGAAAAATTGGGGGCGCTCTTCAAAAAATGTTTAATATTGGATTTAATCTTTGGACAGTTGTCGCAGATTTATTGGAATAGCCTACACTGCTGACGTGAATGTCACATCGAGACTCAGTCATCACTGCACAAAAGGAATCAGACTGGAATAAGTACAATCTCCATATGCCTCCAGGTTCTTGTTACATCTGATAACCTCTAGCTAAATTTAAAATAATGACATAAGGATGTACTGTTGATCTTTCTCTTTGACATATGACAAAAAGATGCAAAATATCGTAGTAATGGAGATAATAACATGGCTATGTGGGCAGTGTCATTTCAAATAAACACTCTCTGCTCTGCAAATTTGTGCATGCTTATCAGCCTTCGTGCTTAGATTAGAATGCCTTCATACACCTTCCTCCTGAAGATCTGTTAATTATCTACAAGTTTATACCCTACAATGTACAAATCTGGTTGTGGGCTTCCACACATGATAATTCAAGGGTTTTAAGGGCAAAAAGGCCCATTCTACAATAGCTGCCAGGTGTTGATTTGGCAGGTATAACACTTAATAAGAACACAACCTGGGGGGACAACTGGCACTAGTGCAGATGGTTCTTTCTTGTCAGTAACTCCTCGATATGCCAGGTATGTTTTGCCCAAATGGTTTAGTTTGACACCCATAAATCCTTAGATATGTGCCGGTAAAGATGTCCAACATTTTGAAAAAAATGAAAACGTCCAATCTCCCAATTTTGGGTCAAGTGTTCTGAAATCAAACACAAAAATGCCCCATTAGAAATGGTCTGAATGCAAACTTGTCGGGTCTTAATTTGCATACCACCACGATGAATCTCTATAATTTTAAAGCCATGGAAGCATGTCTCTATTTTATAACTGGCTGCTATAAATATTAAAAATAGAGTACAGTTAAAAAAGAAGAATCTCTCTCGAGGTAAAAAAGATACAGAGATGTTGGAATTCCGGGTGTTCCATGTCACTCATAGTCGAGACAATGTACGCACATATATCAGCAAAGGAATCAGTCCGAATCTTTGCAATCCGTCTATGCTAAATGGCTGTTGGATGCATCTGATACCCCTTGCCTAGTTAAAAGAACAAGGGCATTTGTTATTACACATTGACACATGGCAGACATTATTTTACCATCCCAAAAAGCCTCACTTCTGCAGTAAACTGGGGTAGACAAACATTGTTCTTGAGCTGGGTTATCATATTTGTGTCAATAGATTCAGATGAACAATGCTGTTTGGGAGTACGAACCTGTTTTAATGATATGAACATATTGTGCCTTTTTAAAACCAGTCCGACTTGCCAGCTCAATTAAAAACAAATTTTGGAAACCACCCTAATCTACAGTAATACTTTGCACGCTACTAGAAAAGATGTAATAGTTTGTGATGTTGAGGAGTGTCCTTTTAATCTTTTGGATGTTTACTTAATAAATGACTTGGCATGTTTAAACTTATTTGGAAGTATTCACTTGTTTGATAAAAACATAAATTGTGAAAAATGTTGGAAATGTTGAAAACATGCCCGCTTCACTCTGCTCTTTCAACGTTAAAGGAATTATCAGTGATAATGCGAGAGAAAAAATGTGGAAGCATTTTTGAACTTATAAATCAGGGATGTGTGTACACTTCCATATAACTGGTAATGTTGGAACAAAACCACCAAATCGTAAAAAATGATTTTTTATGAAATTTGTAATACCGTCTCCCAGAAATACACATACAGCACGGCAATCTCAAAATCTGTACTAACAGCTGATTGTGGTTTTGCACCAGTACAAAATAAACAAAGGTCAAATAATGTTTTTGTTTTGCGGTCAAACAGTTTAGATCGTGGTGCACAATATCATCTGAAAATCTGTGATATTCCACCGGGAAAGGCTTTTTTATTTATCTCAAGTCGGAATTTTGATACTCCATATAAATTCAGAATCCGATAAACATTACTGTCTTGTCTTTAATACGGACTATTCAAGCCACCACCTGCAAGGTTTGTTCACATATCCATCCAGGACAAATAATATAAAAATAGGATTTTATTTTTTTTTTCGATGTTTTCGGATTAGCAATCACTGCTAATCCTTTAAGTTCGTGCCTGACAGTAGACATAGGCAGAACTATATTGGCACCAGTATTTTCCCTGCTCCAAATGACTCAAACGTCAATTATGTGAGATTTTATTTCAAAGGTAATATACAAATAAATCAGTGATTTTAAGAAGTAGGTATTATTTCCCCCCTTTTTTTTTCTCAATGATGACCTAGACATTAAGGCCGACTCAGATATTTCCTGAGGAGGGCGCCCTCAATTTCCAAAAACCATCGTTTTTTGCGTGTACATACTGCTTGTCCATAACTAAATTCCTGTGTGAAATTGCTAAGCTTAAATCGATTGCCTTCATATAGAAATCACAACTTTGTTATAAATTCCGGCTCGGAATTTTTTTGTTTATACACAGTATCCTAGGGGACGTCATACTACACATAAATGTGGTACTGCATCAAACTAAAATCCGTTCAAATCTCAAATTTCGGATTTTGCTTTTAATTAGCTAATCTTTAGTTCTAGTTGACCTATTTTCAATTCTTCACACAAAAATAATATTCGAAATCTCTGAGTCAGACTTTACCCTACAGACAAGCTTTCCATGTAATCCCCAACAGAGTTTTTGCTCATCTCCTTTTTAGTTCATTAATAGTGCGTTCAAGACATGATGCCGGAGCATGATGCATCACTCTCCGGCATTCCTTGTCAAAATGGGTTCGTTTAATGTGACTCACCAAGACCATCCTCCACCCCCCCTTAGCATTCTTAGTGTTTTATGACCACATTCCTTGTTCACAGACCTCATATTTTTTTCTTTTTGGAGTCCAAGTAATTATGACTTTTTAAGACCTTTTCAGGCCTGTAATATCATAAACAGTGTCAGCTGTACTTTTTCACTTCAAGAAAAAGAGAACCTGTTTTCTTTTATTATTTTCATCCAATTCTTATTCATGATTCACTTTAGTCATCTTGTATCTTTTGATTTTATTTAGTTTCTTGATTTTTCAGGTTTTTGACAACCTCCAGAGTTTCTCTCAGTTTAACTCCTTGGTCATTACTCCCTCTAATGTAAAGAGTGAAAATTTCACTCCCACAAAGAGTGGAAACTCTTGTAAACCACCCCTCCAAAAAATCAGTGGTTTGTACTTTAAAAGAACAATTTCCACTCAAAAGAGTGTATTTTTTCCACGCATTTCATGTTATCCTTCATTTAACTCCTCAAAAGGTGTTGTCTTTTAACTCCTCGACCGAGTGGAAATCCATTTTGAGTGATGATTTACTCTTTTAAGTGCAAACCACTTGTGGAGTGGTTTACAGACTCTTCTGGGGATTGAAATTTTCCTTGTAGGTACATTAGATAGTATAAGCAGATTGATGGCTATTTTATCCTATAATATAGGCTCTGGTCATCACTTACAATTGCAGAGTAGGAAACCCTGTTCTCTCATAAACTCATCCTCCATGTCTTGTCCATCTTTGTGAACGCGCAGTAGCAAGTAATACCATTTCTTGAAAAGTTATGTTGTGGATTTGGAAAATTCTGGCCAGATGTTTGCTTTTTGGGCATTTGTGTCGTCTTTTGTGTTTTTGGAATGAATTGTGTTTGTAGGCAAAGATTATGCTGAATTGGCAGTTGTCCTACAATGTAATGCCTGCTGTGTGAAAGCCATCAATTATCAATGATGGCCTATGAGAGGGCATTGCCATTTTGCAGCCTCAGTCTGATACCACTTGGCAGTAATTCATGCTTATCTAGGAGATGAGTAGTTATGTTTATTGCCCCGAAGGGTAGTTTGTATTGTTTTTCCCACCATATCTTCCTATGTCTAAAGTTCCATGTGCCTTGTACCATTGTACTTTACATACATTCCCAGTTGCTCCTGACGATAGTGGCTTTATTTATGCCGTCTCATTCACGAATTCAAGGTTATCACACATGTTCAAAAGCGCACTATAATAATAGTAATATGCTGAACTTTAACCTTGGCCACTGTGTTTAACTTGAAACAGCCCAAATTCTCTCACTTCACCACTCAATCATAAGTGGCCTAGAACCCCCTACCTAAGAGGGCTTATTTATCCCACCCACAATGCATCAGTTTTGGTACATTCCACATCATAATCCATGCATGATCCCAGCATGGTGATCCCACAAAATCCCATTTTTTAATCCTAAAATCGACCTTTTCGACAACCCATTCCCTGCACACAAAACACTAGTACTTTAAAAAATGTATCAATGAAAGGTTTTGTGCTCCGTAAAACTTCTTTACACTGCCATAATTACTGACATATGTTTAGTACCGAACAGTATAGCACATTGCAATGTATTATGGGTTTGGTTCAAACCACCCTCTGCTACTATGAAGCAGGTTAAATGCAACCACTGTTTATTTCTTCGGAACTTGCATGATTACATCATCTCCTTGTGGCTTGGCACATATTACTGAATGTGAATTGTTTTGCTTTTTTCAATATTTTTTTATGGGATAAAAGTGTTAAAAACTAGTCTGGTATTATAATGGGGTAAAACTTTAGCCCATTTGAAGTGTCGATGGTTGAAATCGGTTGTAATATTAGTCGATTTATAGTTATTGTATTTTTAGTAATTTTGTAATTAATTGACCATTTTACAATACTCTGTTATCAACCCACCAGTGCTTGTTTGACAATCGAAAAAACACCGGGAGTGTCCTGTCAAGTAATTGCCACCCCAGAGGTACGGTTGGACCATGGACTTCAGACAATAATTTAGTTCATGATATATCACCATTTGGGGGCAAAAGATTGATTACTACACAAATTTTATAATTTATTCTTAGACATTGACACTAATGTTATTGAAATGAAACTACAAGGTATAGGCTGGGGGGGGCTCTCAACACAAAGAACCATACAGGACGTGCTCACCGACCATCGTCCAAATTTTTCAGCCTTCTTGTATATCAATGACCCTTTTTTCATGCCAATTTGGTATAGCAGTGGGTCGTTTTTTCCAAAAGTTTCTGAAATTGTGTTGGAAAATAGCCGCATTTCCGCAATCTGAAGCAAAATTTCCCAATTGGCTTAAATGTCAACCTTTTGCAGTGAAAATGGCAAATATAGGTTAAATTTGGCCCCTAAAATTTGCATCTCTGGTAAAAAATAAAAAAAAAAAAAAAAAAAAAAAAAAAAAAAAAAAAAAAAAAAAAAAAAAAAAAAAAAAAAAAAAAAAAAAGTAAAAACGTTAAAAAAAAAAAAAAAAAAAAAAAAAAAAAAAAAAAAAAAAAAAAAAAAAAAAAAAAAAAAAAAAAAAAAAAAAAAAAAAAAAAAAAAAAAAAAAAAAAAAAAAAAAAAAAAGAAAAAAAGTAGCTATGGTTCCCTTTTTTTGGCAAAAATGGTATCTATGTGAACTTCCAGATTCGTGGAGCACGTCCCTACCCAACATAGTTTGGACCCCCCCGGGTTAATACTGTAAGGGAACAATTAAGAATGAAGAAGTTATGAATTACTCTCCATTAACGTGTGTGTAACAGATTCACACACAGATTGACAAACTCCCTGTTAGGCCCCAAAAAGGTCCACATGGAGCAGTTCTACCGATTGAAATCTCGACGACTTAAATATTATACAGAAAATATTTGCTGTTCCTTGAAGTTAAAAAAAAGCCAATAAACAGTTTTCCTAAGACCAAATATTGATTTAAAGTCATTGCCATTAAAATTTCATATTTTGTTGTTTCGGTAGTTACACATTACATTAATACACTGTAATGTTATAAAGTTTTAATAGATTGCCATTGAATATCCTATGGCACTTGAAGTAATTGTCAAGTGAAAATTCATTTACTCGGGCTTTATATTTTTTTTTATGTGGTATATTTTTTGTGGAGTTCACATCATAATAATTAAATTACGAATGACAATGATTAACCATATTCCTATTTGCATGATTAAAGGCGCAGTTGTATTATCATACACAGAAACTCAATTTTTGTCTGTTCATTTCGGTGGTAATTAATACTCCTGGTATGCATTTATAAAGTTGTAAAAACACCCTGCTTTAAAAAATGGGAACGCCCTTTTCTGAAAATTTTAAAGTGACCCTTTTAAATAGTAACAAGTGCATTAAGGTACATTTTCCAGATAATGCAGGGCCACTTCAAATCCATTAAACCCGGGGCCTTTTGGTGCTCCTAAACACCTCATTTTGTTTATGTTTTTTAAATGTTTTATGTGATGATATTGAACATTCCCAAAAATTCAATTGATTTTGATGAGGCGGTTTGATGTTATCACAAATGGTTTATCTCAACGGTGCCCCCAGGGCCAAGGCCACTGCATTATAATTTCTGTCCTTTTATATGGACAGAAAATACAAAATAACTAATTCTTATTTCTTCCAGAGGATCGCATTTGCCAGTACGATTAGGCACATGCTATACTTCAGACTACGGTCAGGTGCTGTCAAAATCTCAACTCCTTTGGGTAAGGTCAAGGGGATGAGACTGTGGATCACGAAAGGGCCAATTTTTTGAAGTGTTGCGTTCTTGTGACATGACTGTTGTCAAATGCATGTTTAATAAATAAATTACCCGGTAAGTTAGCTGGGAAAAAGACTAGCTGAAAAACACTAACTTTTGTTGGCCTATAGAGAATTTTATATAATTAAAGCATTTAACACAATTAATCATCATCCATGGAAACTTATATATGTAATTATTACCTAAGTACATATGGGGAAACTTCACAGAGGTTAATATATAAATAATATATAAGGGTAGTTAATGATTTGTTGTTGTAGCTTTGATGGCATCATATTATAGGCTATAGTACTGCATCATTGATGCTCTGGTAGGAGCTAATATGATTAATGGGCCAATCAGAGACATTATAAGAGATGTCAAGTTGTATTTTTGTCTAACCATCACCCTAATGTCGGTTTTCTACGATTACAGATTTTAAAATTTCAAAAACTTTTTGAATTTTTTAAGTTTTTCCATTTTTTCTTGTATATACTTTTCTGCTTTATCATCGCCGTTTTCGACAGCCAAAAGCTGCCAGAAAGTAGCAGATTGGTTTAGGGTAAACACTTAAAATTGAACGAATAGTAGTAGGAACAACATACACCTCTTTTTGTACAAAAATAATAAATTGATTGTTTTAAGTTCGAATTATTTTCACCGTTTGGCCTTCAGTTTGGAACAATTGAATTCAAGTTTGGACCTCTTTGATATAATTTCAATCGGTATAAAAAAATCGGTAAAATTGAGAATTTTGCCAATACCGATCAGATACCGATAAGGTCATAATCGTCCCGATTTCAAATACCGATCATAGCAGTTATTCTCTATTGTAATTTAACATGAAGAAAGTAAGTCTATTTTCATTGGTTACACAGAGTTTAGATGTATATCATTTAATGAAGCATTAAAATACTGTAAGAAGTTGTAGACCTCATCAACTTTTGGCTGGTATTCTAAAGGGAGCAAAAATAACTTTTAGACCTGGGTTTAAACCATAGTTAGTCCTACATGAGTGGACCTTTTTCTTTTCAAAACTGTTAAGTTAAATGTAACGATAGAAAATCCGTCATGGAGGGGCCAGAATGGCCCCTCCTGAGGAATTTCTCACTTGTTACAACATATTACCCAGTCAATAACAACAGAAAACAAAAACAAGATTCATTATATTTGCCCATAATATTTTACAAGTCACATCACAAGCCATCATATTTCTACATCTCTGATGGTATCGTTGACTTTTAGCTCAACAGTTGAAGCCACAAGTGCAATAAAAACATGATAATGTATATCAGGGAATATTGGCATAATTGCCTTTTTGGTTCTAGTCACACTTTAGTTTTGGAAATCTGACAAATGTTATTGCAGGATCAGGGGGGGGGGGGGGGGGGGGGGGGGGGATGTGATGGAAACTATAGATTACATTGCAGTTTACCCTTACAATTGTTACATCTAAATAAAGTTAATTATCTTAATTCTTTAAATTAAGTTTTTTCCATGTCGCAGTAATCTTTTCTGCTCATAGAATTCAGCGACTGTTTATTTATTAGTATTTTACGGAAAATTAGTAAACTGGTAAGGCCTCATTTCCAACAGCTTCCCTAACTTATCAGTGATGCCAGACTGTAGGTTTATTACCCGATTGGTCAGAGAAAGTGTTGCCTGACCTCTGACCTGTTAGCTGGGAAATAGGGAAGATTTAGCCAATTCCTACTATGGATTGCACTAGTCCAATATACTTTAGATTGGGGTTTCTCAAGCTTTGAGTGATACCTTGGTTAGGGGAGGATTTCATGCCTGTTATGTTGCATGTTAAAGGTAAATAACCTGCTAAATGTTGGGTTACATAGTGATAATTATATAAATGATTCCTAACAGTGAGGTATTACATAAATTAATTACTAATAAAGAAAATGAAATAAAAAGGAATTTATGGCGTGTCTAACATGTATGTTATCTCCTTGCTAGTGTGATGTCCGGTCAATATGTTACGTCATGTTTACAGTTGTCCATGGCGATTGTCACCTACAAGTAAATTTGAGTATGTAATAGGTTTATGGTCCAATTAAAGACTGACTCATAGATTTCCGATGAGGCACACTCAATTTTCAAACAAATCGATTTTTTTTTGGCACTGTACATAATGCTTGTCCAGATACTACTCACTGTGTGGCATAACTAGGCTCAAATCAAAGTGCCGTCATACCGAAACGTCACAACTTGTTATGAATTCAGGATCTGGAATTTTTGTAATACACGGTATACTATGGCACATAGTACTGTACATAAGGTTTACTGCATGAAAACGGAAAATCCGATTCACTCTAACTTTGGGAATTGAACATTTTTAGGTTACTATCTTTAGTTCTATATGCTAATTTTTTAATTTCTACTCCAAACTAATTATTGTAGTGATTATAGTTACAAATAAAGAAATAACGGCTTCAACATATAACCCTTAAAACAATTAATGAATCTTCAAATTTCAAGTTGTTACTCCTATCCCATGCATGAAGAGACGTATAATTGAAGTGCTGTGCACTTTAGTTACTTTTTTTTCTATCACTTCCAAAATGTGAAGGGGGAAAGATAGCCCAAGTGGCAAAGATTGTGTTTAAAGCATTAAAATAAAAGGCATATTCATTCCATTCCATTATTATCAATAATACACTCATGTCAGCTCATGTAGCAGTCATTATTATTCTCAAAATTTCTTAGCAAGGTCAAGCATAACCCTTAAAACGTGTTGGGTTATATCCACTAAAGGTACAATTTTAGTAAAATAGTGGTTTTGATTCAGGAGTGTCAGTCAGTAAACATGCAAGAATCTTCTATATCTTGGCTTAAATTAAATAGTACGATATTCCATATCATCTGATCCTCTTTATCACCCTCAATAAGTAGATTTTCAGTTGCCAATCCTAGTGATCCTTTCAAAGCTTTTTCATGTTAAAGTAAATATCTTAAATATGTGTTACTCACAGTAATTCTAAAAAATACTGCCAACTGACAAATTGAAAAAAATGGTTAAGTGACAGGCAGTCCATTCTAATAATGTCCACTTCCCTGTACATATCGTACGGTTTTATGATTTAGGGTAAGGTTTCATTGTTTTAAAGAATTTAAGGTTGGGTAGTGTAGGCAGGGTATAGGAAAAAACAAATGTGTATTTCCAAGAAAGATAGTCACATATCCCATATATTTCCAACCATTTTTTTGTATTTCTTGTATGGGAAAATCAAAATTCCCTCCAACTGGTCAAATTTTGAGAAGAGGCTTCATAGATATAGATTCCCCACTTTTCCACCATATTTCTCAGTTTAGGGTTGAGTTTAAGATTGAGGGTTTAGATGTTATTTTTTTAAGGTGATGGAATTGGATGAATTGGGATGGTCAAAGTGATAAGGACAAAGAAAGAATGCAACACACATTATTAAACAGGGGTGAGGCCATTGATTTGAGGATACTGCACCCAGGTTTCATTTTGATAGACTGGCCTTCCTTTACTCCAAAAACCCATCTCTAAAGTTTCGCGCCGATATGGTTTAACCGTTGTGAGCGAGAGATAAAAGCTAATAAAAAGTGATTTTATAAGCCCCACGGAGTACTGTGTAAAATTTAATTATTGGTCGCTCATAACTTCCCAATCAAACATTTGGCTCTAAGATTCACAGGGTGGTAAATGAGGGAAAAATAGTAGTCTTTCTTCTGATACACAAAATGTGGACCACTTTGAGAATTAGGAATCTGGGGATTTTTGTTTTGCTTTGGGGACGAGGCTCTATAGCGATTCGGGCATTTGGACCTTTAATCATGCAACACTTCAAAGCTAGGGTCTACAGGGTTCTCAGATCAAACGTTTGGTCCGAATTGCTTCAAAAGTTAGATTGGACCAAAAATAATGCCACATGCAAAACACACACAAACACACAGGTACATTATGGCAATTATTTAGACGATTCAAGAACCGTACCACCAGTTCACCCCGGGGCCCCATTCGAATAAATTGTTGTCTTGAAAAAAAAATAATATTTACCAACTTCAAATAAAAAAGGTCCCTTGACAACAAACCTGGGAACCTTTGAGCATGACTCCCATTTCGCTCATAAATCTATATTCATAGAACAGGGAGGAAAAGTAAACCAAAATAGTGACCATCCAAAGATTTAAAACAGTACACCATTTCAAAACAAAATGGTTGCCATCAAAGATTTTTTAAATCAATACTTGAGTTCAATTTCCCAGAAAGAAATATGCCCAGCTATTTTTGAAGCTTCTAATGAATGTCAGACCAAAAGACCACATGTAGCAAGATCCTGTCATAAAGGTCAACGTTCCTTTTATTTCAGTACGTTACTATACATGGTCCTAGCTGACGCTGGCCACATGTCATCTTGGTTAATTTTTTTTGTTGGTTGAACATACTTCGTTATTGAAAAGGAAGACAGCAATTCTCTCAAACAGCTCTTGCCTTCCTTAAAGATCGAGCCTGTAGGAGCAAAAAGTATGTATGAAGATGAGATGTAGGGAGTTAGACAAAAACATTAAATTGGTTGAAATTTTGCATGGGAGGGATGGAAGAATGGTTTTAGTTTTATTGATATTTTGGTGAGATTTTGATGGGTATTGTGATGAGTTGTTTAAAGTTCACAAAGATGTTTTAGCGACTATTGGAAATTAAAATTGCAACACAGGGAAATTGGATTTTTTTTTAGGGAACCTAGCGCCACTGATATCGAAATCTCTCTTTGCACTTTAAAAACTACAAAATTTCAGGGAGAAATAATAAATAACTAATGATAATAATAATAGCGAAAAATGTGGTTCCCAAATTTCAATAAGCTTCATATTGTCATGAGGTATAGCTAATGGCTATCACACACTGTCTTTCAAAAACTGGCCCATATTGACAAGCATAAGGTCATCAAAACAAATAAACAACTTTCAGAAAATCTGCAGGGTTGCTTCTACTTCTATTTTGATTGTTTCACAACAGAGCGGTAGCAATAATATTTAAAAATAAGATTATTATTTTAATTTGAATGGGAGGGGATGGCAACCATAGGTGATGTTAGTTGTTTGTTTGGTTTTGTTTTTTCATGATCATATTCCTGACTATCATGTATATGTGAGGAAGAAAATTATGAAAGAATTAAACATTTTGCAACAAAAAACAAAATTTGCAATGAGGAACAATTTAGTTGTCTTGAAGGCAAGGTTTACTTTCTTTGCTGTTAGTCCATTTATTGAATAAAAGGGTGATCGAAAATAGCAATCTCTAAGGCTTAGAGAAAGATCTTTGCAAGAACAGGTTGTCATTTAAATTCCCTTACTATTTTTTCTGATATCATGTGTTTAAATCTGTTGTCAATTGTAGTACAGAAGTATAGTACTGGATTTTAAATACATTTTGGTATGGGGTGAGATGCTTTTTGTGAATTTGAGTTGTTTGCAAACAAATGTTGCCACAAATGTTTTTATATATTATTCCTTGCAAAAATTTTCTTTCGTTTCAATCGGTAGGGAGTTGTTACTCATAAAAACAAATTATGGTTCATGCCCAACTTTCTTGTTGAAAAAATATTTGTATTAAAATGAGTTCATGAAAAAGTGTGAAATGATTCCACTTTCTCTTGTTTTAAAAAAGATACCTGTACGTATACCAAACTGCATATGATAAAGTAGGCATGCCTTATCAAATAGCTTCAAATAAGGTCAGGTTGGTGGATGGAGTGGCTAAAATCTTAAGTATGATTGACAGCTTGAGTTTGATGAACATGATAAACAATTAAACCCGATTTATGGCATAGCATATACTCACTAAAATAAATGAAAATAGTCATATCTGATTTGACCAGACTCCTTTTTCCCTTTCACTTGAGAAAATCCGACTAGTCCTGGAGGCAATTTACCTTGCAAGGCTTATTTTTAGTTGGCCGCACATAAGTAGGGACTTCAAGTCGCCATATCCCCCCGATGACCAATTCGGGTATTCGGGTTCTGTCCTTAAACTAACCATGCTCAACGTCAACATTACACACACACACATCCACTCAGTGGTTGTCACAGACCCTGTGAACCCGAGGGGGGTCAGGTGGACTACATGCACCTACACAAACAGCATGAACAGGAGGAAGGCCTCTGAGACATTGCTAACTACACAGTCCCAGCTGTCATTGAATTGAAAACATTTTTATGGATACTTTATTTGTACCAATGTGATGGATAGAACTGTTTTGCTTCAAGATGGTTTGGCCAGCAAGGTTTATGCCTCATTGATTTCCTTGTGTTTACTGTGATGTGGGTTGCCATGCAGTTTACATTCTTTAGTATGGCTAGTAAGTATAGTAGCGGTTAGGCGTGAAATCATACAGGAGTTAAAATCATACAGGGGTGTACAATCTATATCAAAGATTTAAAATGATCTATATGGATTGTCACTAAGATCCAATCATTGTGTTGGATTTTGACATTTTTAAATTATCAATTGAATTTGCTAAGTTAAATAAATTTTAAATTATAAAACATTGGTGATTTGTCCATGATTAGGTCTTTCAAATTTAGATTGATAGTGAAGATAGGACCAAAAAAGTGCAAAAAGGGAAAATACGTCTGCCCACTGTGTAGATGTGATGCATCTGAAAAGAAATTTCCGAATTGATCCGTTAGGCATCAAATGTGGATATCAGTACATTTTATGTGGCAAGGAGTTGTGGCGTAGTGGTTAGGTTGCTGGCCTGTGGCTGCAAATTTACCAAAACATCCCAGGTTCGAATTAATCTATGGGGATACGTGCTCGATTTATTGGGTTACTCGATTCTGGATTGATTGTATACCAGTTATGAGTAAATACAGAATAATGCTCTCCTCCATGGTTCACTTGGAATTGGGCAAAGAACCATAAAAGCATCCTATCATTCGGAGGGGACGTTAATCCGTCGGCCCCGTGTACAGAGTCACAACTGTAGATCGCAACCATTTTCAATAGAGTAGGGTGAAACACCCCTGACCTGGTGTTCCCAATCCGCTCCATCCTCAGTGGCCATGTTACAAAGCGTCTGTTATGTATACACGTACACATGGCCATGGATCAGCTTACTCAGTGAATAAACCCTGATACCATCACAAGCCCATTTTTACCAATGACTTTGTGGATACACAAGAAAGTGTTCATATATGAGGTGAATCTTTGTACAAGTGTATGTAGACCCTTAATCAGATCAAGGCTATTTATTGTGCTCCTTATTTTTCATGTTTTCCTGTAATTAGGGCATCCCTGGAGTTTGATGGATAAACTTCTCAATTTAGCATCACCTTTCAAGGTAGTGTACCTTCTTAAAGACATTACACCCCTTGAATCTGCCTTTGAATATGCCACTGCAACTTTTGCATACTGTTTGAAATACAGATCGGAAGCTCTGCTAACCTCTGTCAATCTCTCTCCTGTCCTTATCCTTCTAACACACTTTCCCTTTCAAACCTAAATAGTGGAATCTTTTTTGGAGTGGGGGTAAATTGTATGATGTTTGCAAAGCATACTTTGTCAATGCGTGGTTTAATTTTGCAGTTATAAAACAACCAACCAAACAATCAAACATTTTTGCAAATTTAAATTTTTGTTTTCCACTTGCTGCTTGTGAAATAGCATGAAATAAAATCACATAAAAACGCTTATAGTTCATTTCACCCAAATATTCATCATTTACCTAATCCCCATTAGGCATCTAAATCAACGATACTGTATTCAATCCCTTCACACCGGTGCTTTGTTTTAATGTTTAAAGTTCCAAATTTAGCATTTGTTTTCTTGTGTCCCATTTAGTGACATTACCCTGTATGTCAACGCAGGAACTCAAGTTTTTCATCTACCTCAGATCCATCCCGCAATCCTTTTCCTTACGTGCAGTTGCATAGCCGATTTGCTTTCCCAATCCAGGGCAAGCCTGGCGGCCGAAGGTGTTGATTCCATAACGCATTTGCCCAGCCTGTGAAGGGTGGAGGCATTTAGCCCTTGATATTTGGGGCATTTACGATACTCAGAATGCTAGTGAGATTGGGTATCTTGGGTTGTGGATATGGGTGGGTATTTATATGGGTGTGTTTGTAATATGTGTGGGAATTTTATTGGATATGGTGGGGTATGTGGATGTGGGTTGGTATGTGGATACGTGTGGGTATGTGGATATGTGTGGGTATTTGGATATATGGTTGGTATGTTGGATATGTGTGGGTAGTGGATATGGTTGGGTTGTGGATATGGGTGGGTATGTGGATATGGGTGGGTATGTGGATATGGTTTTATTATGTGGTCTGTTAAATTGGCACCTTGGTGTCAAGGTCAGAACTGATTTTATTTGGGGAAGAATTGGACTTCAGATTTGCAATTTTGAGTTTCATTTTTTGCTAAATCTTTGCTGTAGGTCAAGAACATAGTCCAATGGGGTGGCGTTAGGAGAGAGTCTTTCTTCGTCTTATCGCTCCAAATCATTGGTAATGGTTTAGTTGTGGTGTCAGGATTTATTCAACGGTGTAAGCTGATCCGTGCCACTGGTATCCATGATACGGACGCTACTAACATGGCCCGTTTAGAAGAGAGTGCCACCATCAGAAAAAAAATATTGAGTAAAATTTTGGATGGAACAGACGATAAATCTGCCCTTTTTTTCTCCTACAACCAGGACACTTTGCCTGTTCTTACCCTCTTAGAATGACTTGGTTGGCTATTTGCCTGAAGTGATACTAATTCGGTGTATTCAGACAGCCCAATTTTGTTACCAGAGTTAGTGCTAGATTAGGGTTTGGGCACGTTAAAGGTACACGGCGTAACAGTGTCACTTTGGCAGAGGGCAATTTCTGGTCTTGAG
Organism: Ophioderma brevispina; assembly: GCA_023653785.1. Taxonomy (NCBI): domain Eukaryota; kingdom Metazoa; phylum Echinodermata; class Ophiuroidea; order Amphilepidida; family Ophiodermatidae; genus Ophioderma; species Ophioderma brevispina. The sequence goes on along the minus strand of JAMKCH010035332.1, from coordinate 29,725 downwards.
GTGTGTTTTCCTGCATGCTTAAGGTGGTTTTGAGGCCGATTCCCTGGTTGGAGAATAATTTTGGTGAGCAGACAAAAAAGTGTCCGATTTAGCATGATTTTCAAGCTTTTTCTTCACGGTCAAAGCTCACTGGGGTGGCAACCTGGCAGTGATGAAACATACATAATTGTCATGGACACTCTGAATAGTTTTACAGGGAAATTGCACAACTCTGAATTTAATTTTATCATGTGTTTCAGTTGTGCAACCTAAGTATTTGAATAAAACCACCCGGATGCATAATACAAAAATACTGGCCTGACAGACAAAGAACTGTTTTAGGCTTATTCGATCGTTTCAGTGAAGTTTAGCAAATTGTACGTAATAATCGCATTTAAAGTCGGGCTCAGCTAAAACGTTGTGAATTAAGCTGTGAACAATGAATAAACCGAAGTGCTGAATCATGAAATGCCAACCTTTAAATAACCTCAGTCTGACAAAAAATGAGGCCACCGTAAAATGTAAATGTGCCAGTGTCCCTGGGATAGGTGTGTTTGGTTGGTTTGTTTAGTGTTAATTTATTCAGGAAATTCCTAAAATACAAAGTACTGATCTCCAGGAGATCCTGATAAACTTATCTACAAAGATGAGAAATGTGTACACAATCAGGTTAAATATACTATTCACCTAAATAATCATGAGAAAAATGATCAATATGCAAAGTTATGAGATTGAAAGAAAACAATTATAAGCCAATTATTCTTTTAAATTAAACTAAGCTGGTAAAAAGATTCAGAGAAAACTTGTTCGATGAAGTTGTGGCTGCTATAATGGAGTTGTTTTTTTTTTACCAGAGGTGTTTTCTAAGGCGGAAAACCAAACTATTTGAAATTGACTACTTGTGATTTGTATGAGTATAGAATGAGTGAAAACAAAATTTGAAGAAATATGCTCTCTTCGAATCAATACCAGGTTGCCATTTGCCATGAGAGATTTGAACCGGCAGATGATGGGAACGTTTACCTAATCAACAAAACCACAACCTTGAGGAGGCCTTTCAAAGGTGATACTTTCTTATATCCCGTATTTATTTCCAATGCAGTGAGGCTGTACCAGAAATGGTGAAACCGTGTAAAGGTGAATAAGATTTTCATTGGAAGAGCAAAAGCGATAGATGAATTGCAGTGTAACCTTGTCTTGAAGCATTCTAGTTATGTAATTATAACATCTCATGGTACATAAAACCCTTTCACACAGCAAAAATTGTACTTACAGATTTGCAATGAAACCTGCCGGAACGATTATCATACCTGAATGTTCCAAAAAACAAATATTAACGTTTCTAAGTAGGTATCTTGTACAGACACGTTCAGTTGGGGCAATTTTTGTTTATAGGATTTCCTTTTTTCATTAAGTTAAGGCTAAAATATATTTGACAGTAAGTAACTGCTACTCAATTAACATCTAAGTGGTGTATAGTATATTAAAACGCAAGTGGGGGTTTTTTCCCGAAGGTTTTGTATCGAGGGAAGTGGTGGATGGCGAGAAGAATGAGACTGAATGGGAAGGGGGTGGGCTAATATCAGAAGTTTAATTTCAAGGTGATATGACTTTACATGCTTGCAGAGAGAAAGTAGAAAGTTTGTCGTATTTTCATTTTTTTAGTGCAAGTCTATGGCTGGCTCCTCCACGGATCCACCCTGATATACTTGGATATTTGAAATGTACTTCAAATTATCCACTCAAATGAAATGAGACTTGTTGCATTAATAAAGAACAACAATTAGCTAGAAAATGACCACCAACATTTTTTGTCATACATTTCCATACTTTGAACATGAAATTCTAGGTGACAAGTGTAATGAGGTTTGCCAATTTGACAGGACCCAATTTGTGAAATGAGACCAGTACTGTAGAACTTCATGTTTGACTTAGATGCTGATTTGTAATTCTTGTAATGTTTTGAGTTTTGTGTTATTTATTTTTTTTCAAAATAAAAAATACTAGTTGAAGACAAAGAAGGGATAAAGTATGGAGTGGGTAGGCAAAGAGCATACTGTCTATGACGAGGTAGTTAAACTTTTACAGGACCAGGGCTGAAAGCATGCACTGCTAAAAATGTTCAATAAGGCAACTTCAAAACAAAATTTAAACAGAGAAAAAATAAAAATATTCAATTAAAACACTTATAAAACATATATATTTGGCAAGAATGGCAGAGATGTGAATGTATGATAGGAAAAAGCACTGACAAAACATACTAACTCAGGCCTCTCCTATCCAACCAAATGTCCCAGGTGATTGTAAAACTATAATTACATCCAAACTGGAAAATATGCAGTGAATTGAATTGAAACCTGTGTATGTAGAGAGAAGGGAACTGTACTCACTTTCACAAATATTACAACCAGAATGGGACTTTGGCCTCATCTTTAAGTGATTTAAATTAAAATACACAGCTATGACTAGGAGATTAAGAGAACACATGGCGCATGGATTAGAATATAATAGATTTCTTCCTTTATTGAAGCAAGAAGTGAAGGACCACCCACCTCTGAAGTAACGCCTTACTGGTAAGACTAGCTAATGAAGAGGGCATGTGTTGTTTTTGCCGTTGCATTCAACGTGATTTGTTTTTTTAGTTCGACGGCATCCATCCACTATTATGTGGTGGGATGATGCCAATGAACCACCGCCATGGCTTGCTCGCCCAGCGCGGACGCAAATGCATTACAATAATGGTCACAACCTGTATTTTACCGATTTTTTGCAGAATTGTTGCCAGGATTTTCCCTGTCAAATTTGCAGTATTTTTTTCCTGTCAATTGTAGTACTTAATCGTTATAATGGAAAGTTAATAATAGTTTATGATAATGTGATATCTTTAAATTTTGACTAAGAACTCCCTTTAAATTAGTCTAGAGCCTGGAAAATGAGACAAAAAATTCCAAATAAGACAACTGTCATTTTCTACGCCTTTTACAAATATTTACTGAACTATCAGGGTTGAAAATCAAAAAGACGTAACTCGCACTGAAGGAAATATTAAAGAATTTCTGTAATTCTGCTGCTTCATAACATAAAATTGGTGTTCTTTGTTACTTAAAGTTATATATGTTTGCTTACAGTATGAGCTTTATGGGATGTTTACATTGTGAGTAAGGAATAGATTTGCTTAGTAGAATATTAAAACATCACATTTCTCAAAAGCAGTATTACAGCGAATTAAAGAAATTCTTTAATATTTTTCAGTGCTGAGTTTACGTCCTTCTGATTTCTCAACCCTCGATATGCACTTTAATTTCACAAGTGTAGTACAAAGACTACAGATGTCATGCCTAAGATGGACTTCATGAGTAATGGGTTGGGTCCATGACCTTCTGTTGACTAGACTATCATGGTACAGTGGGGATGATGCTTTTGGCTCCAGACTTGATCTTTCCCCACCTCTGGGAAAGCTATACACCTGTAGAGACCTTCACTTTTGTAACTATAAGGATGCAGTATAGATCGTGAATACAAGGTATCATAATGGAGGGAGGACAGTTGACAATCTACTTCCTGCCATAGTGCTCAAAGCTTCCTTTTGGAGCACCAAGGTGGTTGATTCAGACTAGAGATGGTAGCAATTATGTAGCTGCTTTTCAATCAGTTTACAGTCATTTAGTCTTGTATAAGCCTTGTTCACATTGTCCACTGACGTCGATGTGCTAAAAGCGACCGTTTAAAATTTTAATCTGATATACTTGGATTACCATCAAATAGGCAGGCCTCAAAACAGTGCGAAACTGATATGGAATTAATTAGCGCAGACAACACAGAATCTCCGCAGAGTGTATATATGCATGGAGAATGCGCGATTTTGTGGAAACGCTCAAGTACATTTGGTTTACTTTACGTGCGGAACGATAGCAACTGAATTAATTCCGCCTATTTGTTGGTTAATCAAAGTTTATAAAAGCGACGGAACGGATGTCACCGACAAGCACGTGTGTTGTACGTTGTAGTTGGCAACATCGATGTTAGCAACCGGAAGTCAAGGCATGGCCAGTCCTTGTGCGGGTGGTGGCGAAACTTGGTTTGTTTACGAATTGGATACAAAACAAAAACAAAATGGCAGTCAGAATGAGAGAGATGCAAAATTCGGCTGATGCAGTGATGATGGTGAAAACAAAAAAAAGATGGAGATGGAAGTACTAACGTCATCAAGAGGTCATGCTACACCAGCGATTTCATGGTTAGCGCAATCCACACGCCCCCTAACAGCGAAGGTCAGTCGCTGTTAGTGCGCTAACCATGAGATGTCTTATGGTTAGTAACCACAAAGTTTTTTCATGGATTAGTCGTACAGCAAGTGCTTCTAACCGGTCATTATCAAGCAACTAACATTGATGTAGCTCACGCGAACTAACCACGCCCATGTGGTATTCGTGCCTATAGATTTTGTTTTATCCATGAGCCAGGGCAACTCCAGACATTGCCAGTGCAGGCTTCACACAAAGGTATAGCGCTGAGTTCCAAAGCTCTACGAACACTTGCATTGGGACCAGGCAACAATGTCGTCTAGGAAATAACTATCAAATGGAGGACGGAAAGAAACATAGAGGAATGATTTGGAAAAATAAATGCGGAAATATTTTCAACTTTTTGAGGAAGAACTTTTCTAACTGTAGGTTGTACAGTCAATGGTGGCAAATCACATTGATTTATGAATACTGGGCCTGCCCCATTCTAATACAAAATACAAATTAGATTCTAACAGGCCGCAAAAAATAAAACGCGGCACCAAACGGCCAATAATAGCCGTTGCGCGTGATGCCCCTAAAACACCCAAAAATCAAAGGCCAGCTTCTGCCCGTGCCCTTTCATTCGATCGCCCGTTGCCTTTCAAAGTCCAGACCAAACTCCCGAAATTGGGCCCTCACAAAAATGCAATTCTCAGCATAAGTGGTTTTAAATAACGTATGTTTGCCATCTTCAGGGTTCCAATTTGGTCAAAATATCCTGAGGGCTTAAGGACTAATGCCTGATTGAAAATTGAGGCCTAGCTGTCAAATTGAAGATTCAGTAATATTCAATGGTCATTGCTCACAGTCACATTCATTCAGCATAAGCCTGTATTCATTTCTTGAGGACAGCAAGTTAAATCACCCCACAACTTACAGATTCTGATCATGAACTTGCCTCAGGTTAAACAGGCTAATACAAATCTGTGCTATAACAAAGGCATTTTGATGGACATTTTATCTGTCATGTTGATTTTTGGTCTGTGTTATAATAAGTCTGGTATTTAGTAGTGGTCATTTGTTAAAGCTGAATCAGAGATTTATTTTTTTATATATATTAATAAATAGTCAACTAGAACTAAGGATAGTCACCGAGAATGCTCCAATTCCAAGTTTGAGATGGATTGGATTTTTCGTTTTTGCTGCAATAAAACATTTAGTGTATATAACAGTGCCATAGGAGACTGTGTATTTAAAAATTTACGGATCCGAGAATTTTTAAACAAGATGTGATTTTCTATATGAAGGACTGCGATTGAGCTTAGCTATTTCATACCGTGATTAGTATAGGACAAGCATTATGTACATGCAAAAAACACAATTTTTTTGGAAAATTGAGGGCGCCCTCATCGGAAATCTCTGAGTCGGCCTTTAAGTGCATTAAGTGCATTGGATGAGGGATTATGGGGATTGTGTGTAACTTCAGTAATTGTAGGTGTAATTTGGTTTATACTCATTGGTATGAGATATGTTTCTTTAAGCCATAAGTTCAAAACACCAAGCCAACGGCTAGGCGATCAGAAGTGATTTACACACAAGGACTACGCAACTTATAGCCTAATTCTATTTTCTGTATATGCGCTTATAGCTAATTTATATTTTTCACTATATGCGCGTGTACTTAAAAAAAGGGCTGGAAGTTGGTTTCAGTATAGGCGTGTATACGAAAGCAATAACTCCACTACACCCTGGTCTACTGGCATACTACCAAAGAAAACTGAGGTTGATTGTGGATATGATCCGTTAAAAGGCCACATCAGTGATGTGCTAAATCAGAAAAATCGAAAAAATCATCAAAAATAAGATTTTTGCAGTCGTAACAAGTACAGGTATTCACTAACTAACCTGCAATGAACGACAAAAAAGCACCTAACAGGACAAAATCGGATGTTTAAGTCATTTGTGTCGTCCGTTGTATGGGAGATCATGGGAGATTATGATCCATTGCCTCTGCCTAAATGCAATTAAGTTAACTTTTAAGTAGGGCTACTTTGTTAACGTAATAAAAGCCAAACTAATTCCCTGCCGAGTTGGTACTGTCAAAGGAAGTCAGTGACTAGAAGTCTGTAGTCGCCCAACTATCAGGTGGCATTTAAAGGTCAACGGTCAATCACAATAGCTTTCCCAGGACCCCAGATTTTACTGGAAGTGGTCAAACTTTGTATCAGAAGAAAGCTGCTATTTTTTCTCATTGACACTGTGAATCTTAGGCTAAAGGGATGGTTTGGTGGGATAATATGAGCAAAAATAGCCCCCAATTTGGTTGACCCAATATTAATTTACAAAGTACTTATGGGGATTACAAAATCATGGTTTTAGCTCTAACTTCAAAACGGGTTGAAATATCGGGGCCAAAACTTATAGATTGGGGTTTGGGTGAAGGCCATTCTATCAAGATGAAAAATTTATAGACTAATTGGGTCATCCCCCTTTTTAAGTGGGTGGACCCAATCAAAACAGCCGCCTCCTCCTCCAATTTACTCCATCAAAATCCAGTGAAATATTAAGGCTGACTCAGAGAGATTTGAAATATAATTTGTTTGTGAAGTAATTAAAATAGTTATCTAGAACTACAGCTAGTCACCTAAAAATGCTTAATTCGGAGTTAGAGATGAATCGGATTTTATGCACATTTACAGTCAAGGCATAGGATAGTGGTAAAACAAAAGAAAGTTATGATTTTCTATATGAAGGAGATTATTTGAGGCTTAGTTATTTAACACAGTGATTAGTAGATATGGACCAAGCAGTATGTCATGCAAAAAACATTGATTTTTGAAAATTGAGTGCGCCCTCATCAGAAAATATCTGAGTCGGCTTTAAGGTCCAGGAAATGTTTCCTTCGATGCTTGGAAAAAAATACGTGATCTCCAAGTGTGTGTGTGTCCATGGACAATTTAGTACACGTTTGCTTATATTCCAAACGAAGGATAAATTGGTAATTGGATTATTTTTTTGGTGAGATGAGTTCATATGAGGGGAAAACCAAAATATGAAAAATCTGAACCGATTGGGTCATCCATCTTATTCTTAAATTCTTCACCCAAGACACCATGATCGACGCTTTGTGGTTCTGTGATGTTCTGGGATTCCGGCACAAACAACATCGGCAAAAAAAAAAGTGTTTTAAAGGTTTTAAACAATCAGGGTTGTTCAAGTTCCATAAAACAAAAAATTATGAATATTTAACAGTTGTAAGGCATGGAACTGAACAATACTAGTTAAACCTGTTAATGTTTTACCATGAAGGAAATCCACGGCACTCGTTTCCACCACAAAAAAAGGAAAATCTGTGGTGATGGTAAATCGGTGTTTTGTTAAAATTTCTTTAAGATGCATACTCTACTGTGGCACAACTTGCATTAAGGGCAGTGTTAACCTTGAGTTTCCGAGTATTATTTTTGGTTTGTAACTTTGCAAATATTTGATTCTGTAGTAAAAGTAATCATTTCTAGAAAAAAATTGAAGATGAACCCGATGATGGCATCAGGATTAATGTAAAACTTTCTATTTTTTTTATTTTTTTTAAAAAAAATACATGATTGGCCCAAAAATTTTCAGACAGCATAACCAAAACAATTTGATTTTCATGAGTTTCTTATTTTTTTTTTTAGAAACAGGACAAATTGTCTAAGGACGGTTTTTTTATTTTTTAAAAATGGAGCTACTTTTCGAAATCTTCAGAAAAATGTCAAAAAAGTGGGATTTTTTACTTTCTTTCCAAATTGAGTATATATTGGAGCATATCTTTAGTTAGAAATCGAAAAATGAAAAACTGAGTAAACCGTCCCTAGAGAAGATGATGATATCGTTGGAAAGTTGAAACCTTAACTTTACGTCGGTATTTTGGAGTTATCTGGTCTGAAAATTTGCCCCAAATTTTGCAAAAATTGAACATTGGAAATCACAGTGTTTTAGTAAAAAACTGTCTCTTTCTCACATAACTTACCTTTTCACTTCGAAATGGGGTATGGTGCAAGTGATAAAAATACATCTTTATGCACATTGAATAAAACATCTTTTGTCTTCAAACTCCAGAAAGAAATCAGAAGAAATTGAAATTTCATGTCTAAATTAGCGCTTTGTTTACATTTCAAAACATTTAAAAACACGGCACGCTTCTACGCAGCAAACATCACCACGCGACGCGGATGCTGCACCGTTGCGACATGACGGGGTGTAATGTGCTTAAATTCACGCCGTTTAGACAATGTGGTTTTTCTGACTTTAAATGGTCAAAGAGCTGTTTTAAATCGGCAAAAAAATCTACTCAGGATTGTCTGCATTGGATAACCTTTGTTGGTACGATTTTAGTTAGAACACAGGTTGATGTTTAAAAATGGTGCAAAAATCAGAAATTTGTGTTTGTTAAAAACCAAAAGCACTAGAGTTAACATGTCCTTAATTACGGGATGGTTGATATATATGCCAAAAGAAAAGATTTTGGTACATTCAGCCTGGTTGGGCCTATCTTTGCTTTCCCATGTCTGTACTAGTTGTTAATTTACAATGTCAGATTCTTCTCATATAGTGTGATGAAAAACAGGAAATGTAAAGTTATTTGAACACACACTTGTATTGACAAGAATAATTGAATCATGCATGGTTGTAATTCTGCAAGAATCACATTGGGTAAAGTATTTTGTCACAAATAGTGGGACCAAATTGTCCTTGGTGGTTACGCCAGCAGCTTAACATTTAATATGATAATTTAACTTTATGGGCGCAAATATTTTTTTGTAAAATTACAGTAGGATTCAAATCACACTTCAGATACATTTATTGCTATAAAAATGGGGTCTGATGTATCTTTTTGTAAACCTTTCAGCAGAATTGTCACATAGCACAAATTACCATGTGACCACTGAAAAATTGAGGAAAACATAGTGACAACGGCATATGTCACCAAAGAGTGGACCATATTGTCATTAACTTATGGTTGACATGAGTTTCAATACATTTCCACCAGCTAAGTAGTCACCTTGCTTTATAAATGACACTTGTAAAGATTTTTAATTCTGCATATGTTCACATGGTAAGTAAAGAGTCATAAAAGGTGGACCAAACTGGACAGTAGAGTAGAGTAATTTTGGCATAACCATCCCCACTATCTCATCCGAACATAACCCTATACCTATAATCCCACACTAATCCTAACCAATGCAGTAATCCTAAAACTGACCTAACACTTAATTTGGCTTAGCCGGGGTTTTAATACCAATATAGCTCCATGTAGCTTTTCGTGGAACTGAAAGGCTATACAAGACTAGCCTTGGACTGTAGCTTTATCCCCTTAAGGAATTATATGATATACTTGACCTATTTGTGATATGTTTTTGGACTTTCCTTTCCTTGCACTCATGATATATCTTCCCAACTAATGTGAGGGGGCACAATGATTTGGGGAGGTATAGCAGAAGTGTTGTGCCTCTATACTCTGTATATCTTATCACAAATTCACAAGGCCCCCTATGACCAGCAGTGCTGTACACACAAAAAAGACCTTTATTTGCTGTATGCACACATGTCAACTTCCTGTTAGTTGAAGTGTTTAATCTTGGACGTTGATATCGCAATGCGTCAATATGTACACAGTTATTCAAACATGCTGTAAAGTGTCATTGGCTGTGTCATATTATTCAACGTCTAGCCCTAACATGTGTTTGTTACGGCATTGCCATGCATATGATGGACTTCTGACCTCTTTTGATTCTGAGCATCCAGACCACGTTTTAAGTTCTGTGTGGGTTTGGTAATTTTGTCTTTTTCCTCTTGGATAATGGAGTGATACTGATAGATACTTTATAGATGGACTGTGACTTTCTGGCCTTCCAACGTGGCACCAATTAGGATGTGGGGTTGTCAACCGACACTGCTAACTTCAATAAGAAGCACTAAAAATGATGGGAAAATAAATCATCATATAATAATCTCATTTGGATGAAGCTCCATTGCTTTAATCCAATTCTAAGCCCCACTGTTAAAATTCTAGCCTCTAAACTACCTTAAACTGGAAAACCCTATAAACCTAATTTTGAAAAAATAGCCTAATAAACCTCTTAAATGCTTATCAGTGATTGTAAATCAGAAATCAAAAAAAAATCATCAAAAAATCAGCTTTTGCATGTATGTAACAAAACAAGGTATCTAACAGACCCGCACATGATAGATAGAGGCACATAAATAAGGACAAAATCGAAAATTTTGGTCATTGCTGTCCATTCGGACACTTACACTACAAACAGTTAATTGAATGGAGATGCATATCTCTGAACACTGCCGTTTGCTCCTTTTTCTGTTAATTCGGTCAGTTGAAAAAAAAGAACTTATGAGATTTATAGGCTTATCCTTTCATTTTTTTTTAAAACATTCCTGCAAAATGTCAAATATTTTCACTCTTCGGATAAATCACTGGAGTGTCTTTAAATGTAAGCGGTCTACATAATTGGTCTGGAAAGACTTCCATGAGGATTATATGATTAATCTTCCATAATGGAAGCTTGTAACCATGGTAACCCAGGCAACTATGCCTACATGAAAGCCATGCCCAAATTGTGTGCTTAGGCTGTGATTTGATTTTTATAAACTTTGAAAAGGTATTTGCTAGTTAAGGAGTTGCGTATCACTTTAGTAATAAGAGACATGGGGACATTCCAGAAAGAAGCACCTCTAATTTTGTTTTCCAAAGCCAAAACATGGCTGTCTTTATTACTAAGAAATTAGATGATCATTTTGAATTCTGTCATGCATATAGAAATCAAAGCATGCTTTTTCTATGAGGACGATTTTGAGGAAGTTCAAACATAAGTTGTTGGTTTATTTTACTTGTTGGGGTATGTTTTTAGAAGGTTTTCTTGGACAATCTCGTGCTCTACAACCAATTAAAGGCCGACTCAGAGATTTCCTGAGGAGGGCGCCCTCAATTTCCAAAATAATCGGGTGTTTTGCATGTACATAATGCTTGTCCTATACTAATCACTGTGTGAATTGCTAGCTTAAATCGAATTCCCTTCATATCGAAAATCACAACTTTGTTATAAAATTCCGAATCACGACTTTTGGTATACAGTATCCTGTGGGACGTAAACTACAACATAATGTTTACTGCATCAAAACGAAATCAGATTCAATCCAAATTTCGGAATTGTGCCTTTTAGGTATATACTGTAGTTCTAGTTGACTATGTTTCTTATTACACAAAAAATAATATTCGAAATCTCTGAGTCAGACTTTAAGTGCAAATTAGAGAAAGTTGTATCTTTCTAAAAATCTCCTCCGGTCCCTTTAAATCCTATTCTTATTTCAGTGGGCATGGTTTATCATGTTAACAGAAATTTGATTGGTTTAGGTCAGCTCCGCATGATCCAATACTGGGTACTAGAATGGCTAGTGCGTGCACCTCATGCCAGATAATGCCGTAGAGTAAATATGGCACATGCAAATGGCGCGTTTATACTGCCTCATGCATGTCGCAGTTTATACGCAAATGTCAATTTACGCAGTGTTATGATACCACACATGACTCTTGGATTGCAAGACATTTGTTTTTAAATGGGTGGCAATTTATTTAATGAATTAAAAAAGAATGATGTAACAAATATTTTGACAAAAATTATGGCAATAAAAAGCAAAAATTACACAATTCAAAATCAGAAATAAAAAAAAAATGAGGCTTGTTTGTTGTGGCCATCTTAGATGGGCATGCAAATTTTATTCATAGTGGTGCCAGACCACTCAAAAATATTGGGCTTCCCATCCATTATGACACCATCTAAGATGGCCAAAACAACTAAATCTCAATCTTTTAATCTCTAATCCCCGTGAATAAGAGTTTCAATGGTGGTGAAGTTCTTAACCCTTCAAACTGTGGCATCATCCTGTATAGGATTCAGAAGTTGGTGTTTTTACACAAAAATCTAACTCTGAGTAATTATAGTTGCCTGGCAGATTACATAATCCCTTCACCTACGCTGTAGCATGTGCTTTCTTCCTTTAACGAAATAAAGCACGTGATATAAGTTGGGTGTGAGGTTTAATATAAATCTGCCTTGCGTGTATTGCCTCGGGGCAAAATGTGCTTTTTCATATTTGATAAGTTAGACCTGATTTGGAATGGATATGAAAGGTCAATTTTCTTTCCATTGCAAAAAATCTCGGTATGCCATTTAACCATGTTTCCTTTAGGTGACATTCTGCTAATTTAAATATCGTGAACCCAGATTTAACATCCGCTCTTAAGTTTCAGTGTGAAGGAGAGCTGGAATTGAGGATTTTCTACAGTGAGGCCTTCCCATGGGAGCTATGTAACGCATCACTGTGACACAAGATGCCTGTTACACCATAAGAACATTTGTGTCACTTGTTTTTTCTTTGTTCATTTACAGGTTTGTTGATTCAACTTTTGCTTCACTTTGACACCATTGTGTGTGTCATGACTTCCTGACTTCATCCCGGGACTTCATCATATCATAATGTCTACTCACTTTTTTATCTTCTTTAGTGACTAATTTACTGATTGATTGATTGTTTATTGATTGTTTTATTTGCGTTGTCTGATTTTCATATCTAGGATATACCAGCCCCGGCAACAGTTTTGCCAAGGTGTCCAAGGATCATCATTCTCAGTCGAAAAACATCAAGAAAGAAAGACAAAGACAAAGAACAGTAAGAAATCGCGTGTTTAATACTGCTTATACAAGACTAATTTTGATCATTTATTTTCACAAGAGGGGCAAGTTGGGCTTCATTTGCCAAAAAATTTCTTTGCCCAAATAAACTTTCCTTACATGAATCTTATGCACTAGCGTACCCAGCCGGGGTGCTGTGGCAGTCTCAGCACCATGGGGGTTTGCAAAAGATTATGCACAATCACCTATTTTTTTAATTATCGGAGGTACATCCACAGGTTAACAATCACTTCTGTTTAGAACATTATTACCGTCCCGCACCTTACAATAGGCTTCATTATGCAGTAACGCACTCACACACGTTGAAAAGCAAACGCCAACAGGCAAAATTACGATTCATGTTATGATCTTTGACGCCGCCCATCCGTGTTTAAATGAACGGAAAGGCTTGCAGATTATATTAAAGGCCACTTGCGAATCGGACAATTCAGAAAATGTCAATTGTCAGAAATTGGTTTATGATGTTTTATGACAATTTTGCCCATCTTTCGTTTTTGGCACTATTTCTGTTCACCACACCCAATCTTCATCATCTGTGAATTTGTACCGTATATGTTCCGGATAGCGCCGTCATGAGACCTTTAACTTAGCCTTATGTGTGTTGGTATAGGAATTCGAAGGTCCCTTTTCCTCATTTTTTTTTTACGACCAACAATGATTTTCAAGGTGACCAGTGAAATCAACATCAGAAGGTATGATTTTTTAACTTAAAAACACAACAACAAAAAAAAAACATTACCCATAAGCCTTATTTTGCTGCTCGAGATAATTTTGTTCTGACGGCTTGGCATTTAAATTTTCCTAATTTGGCACTTCTGTCCTCCGCCTTCTGAAAATCTTACGTTCTGTGCATCACGGTTTTAACAATCGCGTCTATTTGAACTTTATTACCGTCCCGCACCTGACAAGGTAGTCTTCATATGTGTACGCAATCACCAACGTATGAAAAGCAAACCGCCACATGCAAAATTTACGATGCATGTTATGATCTTTGACTCCGTCCAGCCTTTGTACTGAACGGAAAAAGGCTTGCAGATTACTTATCTAAAGACACGTGCGGAAATCGACAAATTCAGAAAATTGGTCAATATGTAGACATTGTTTTATGATAGGTTCGGTTAGAACAACCTTTGAACTACGTAAGATTGTATTATGGCCAGGAAGTTAAAATTGGTGACACGGTGCTACTTCAAAGTTGTTGTTCGTAAATTTGCATGAAAAAAAAAACACCCTTTCTTCGTTTTTTCAAATTATACCTATATAATATTTTCATTTATTATACCTATATAATATTTTCAAATTCTTAAGACGTGTTCCTTTAGGATTGCATCGATATCTTACTTATTGCAATCAGTTGAGTGGTTTGTCTAAATTTTTAAGATTTCACATGGTAAACTCCTATTGGCTGCTGCAACTGTCAGTCCTTAATGTGGCGAAGTATTAATTGAAAATGGCCAAAAGATGGCGCTGTGTATTATGAACATCTGTTACACTAGTGCATCCGCACCCCGACTGCACCCTTAGGTCCTCCAGTTCTGGGTACCCCCTATTATGCAATGAAATATTGATTGAATTAACAAACATTTGTTTCTACAAAAAATAAAGTGGGTTTTTGCTCAGGTGTGAATATTTCTTGCCACAAAATTAAGCTGATTTATGGTTGTACATTGCTCTTACATATTGCATATTATTCATTGTAATAGGTACTCAAGACTTCTATTAGTATTATAATGACAGAAGTCTTCCTAAATATTCATTTACTTACTAGACTTGACCTAGCACATTGTAAAATTCACCTGGTTGAAGTGCTATTAAAAATTTGTGAGCGGTAAGACAAGAGCGATTGTAAGGTTGACAAAAATAATAAACTCAACCCTTGAAATGAATATGCAGTGTACAGTGCAGCACACAATTATATTTATTCAATGATAGTGGTGTTTAATGCATGGGTCAACCTCAACAGACTCTGGCGTTGGTCTTACAAAGAACTTCCTTCACACAGAGCGGATTAGAACCTTCACCAAACTGAGATGTGGAGAGCCACAAACCATTGAGAACCACACATAGATGGACTGTGAGGTCGACAGTCCACAGAGGAATTCCAGGCCTGATTCACCTGGATGATGATGAAACTATCAGCTGGTTTTAGAACGGATATTCCACTGTGATTTTGGAATTGCACGAAACGAACGAACATGTATTGGAACCCATGTTTTAAACATTGGACTTGGGAATGCTTCTCTTTATCAGAGGTGTGCAGGGGGATTCGAAACCTGTACACATCTGCCATTATAAGTCGGTACTCTTATCCATTACACTAACGAGGGGGGATCTAGGAGAAAATTGACTTTAATCCTACATAAGCTTTATAGAATAAAGCGATATTATTGCGATAGCATAGCTACGATGAGCTGTCAATACAGATTGTGCTAGTTACAGCTTATTGTCTTCCCATACCTCACCATTATACGGAAAGATTTATCGCATGTAGCGCAGTGGTATGTTGTGATGGTTCTGAAATAGGCTGTTCCAGCTGACAATTATACTCCCTCTGTGGAATCTTCCACATCAGGAGGTGTGTACTTTAAATGTAGATGCCCAATAAGCTATTCCATTTGAATCCGTACTCCCCCAGGTTTAAAATTGAACAGCCTTAAGGTCCATGCATACTTCACTGCATTGCAGAGCAGTACTGCAATGCAGCCTACCAAAAATCATTACTGCAATGACTTGCAGTGTGCTGCAATGTAGTGTAGTATAGTACTGCAACAAAGTTAAAATGATTTTGATTTTAACTGGTGATGCATCAAGATGTAGTGGGGTGCAGTACACCAATTTTACTGTAATCCTTCACAAGTTTACTGCAACGTACTTCAACCCGTGACCTGGGTTGACCTGCAGTAAATCGATTAGAAGTGCAGCGGAAGTGACGGAACATTGCAGTAAATTTACTGCACAGCAATGCAGTGCAGTGGAAGTATGAACGAACCTTACTGCTGTCACATTAATCAAGAGCAGTTCATTTTGGTGACAGTAGCGTGGTTTGTGGTAAAGTAGTGGGAAATGAAGTCACCATCACAAGTTTACTGATATACACTTGCTCTAAGGCTTCAAGACCTTTTACAGTTGCATTGTGCATCAATGCATTGATTTATGCTTCCAAGAACTGCAATTAAAGTGCAATTGAGAGATTTTGAGGCACCCAATATTGTCATAATAGTAATTTCCGTATAGAGAACACTCAATAGATTTCTTACCTTCTATTTGGCACAGAAATGTCTTAAAAACATAGAAGGTGATTTTGATTTGCTTATATTTCAATATAAAACATAGGCTGAATTTTTTATTTCTCCTAGAAGCAAAATAGAAATTTCACAATTTTTGTACCAAAGAACTCATTCTCAGCTTTCCTTTCAGATGGGATATTTCCAATGGAAAGCTTTTAATCACATTTATAAAATAAAGCATTTAAAAAAAAAAAACAAAAAAAAAACGATGATGTAGTCCCATTTGTGTGTGTTTTGTATATCGGCTACTTTCTTAGCGTTGGTGACAAAATTTTGGAAGTGGGTAGGGGAGAGCCCCGAGTCAGTGACGTATAGAGCGATCTCCCAAAATCGGGGTGTAATTTGTCCTTTTGGAGCCGTTTTTAAGTTACACTCAAGTCCAGAAATTTTTACTTGAAAGTCATCGCCTGTTGCTTTTCTATGGTGGATGTCGAAGGCATACCATTGGGCAACGTATTTACAGTGTGCAACTCTATGCTCAAAGTAAAGTGCCTTCTTGATCATCTGGTCTATGTCTTCAAGTTAACCATTTCACTAATAGCCATTGAAAGTTTTACTACCACTTAGCACTTTAGCTTGACCTTACTAACAGGTCCATGGTCACATTCACTCTACCTCTGGAAAAGGGACTATTGAACAAACTATGTTTAAACATATCTAGTTTAAAATTTTCAAGTAGGCTTCTTCTTAAATACCTCAATGTTAACTTAAACTGTTTATTACTTTAATCTTCTCATTATCAGAACTCGCGCTTACCATTTACTACAATCAATTTCCCCCACTCGAGTGGAAAATTAAAGAGCTGCAAAAATTGTTAATCTGGTTTGGAAGAGGAACATACCAAGGAATTTAGGGGTTGTCCTTGATATCTTCCTCCCAGAGTAAACTTTCAGTATAGCACTTGGCCCTGGACTTGACCATACTTGGTTAACTTTTTAGACCATTTTCACTAGCAGTCCGTTTTTTAAATTTCAAGTCATTTTCATCTTCTTATGAACCTTAGTTGTGGAGTTATTAGCTGAACAATACTTTAGTCAGAAAAGTTATGTAAGGTCCTACCTTTCCTCAACAATCATTTGTTATACATGTAGAAACAAATTTGTTTTTGAACATATATATATACACATTGTATACTCTCTATATTAATTTATCACGAAAACTATGATCATGCCCTTAGACTATTTAAATTATGTATCTTATTTAAAGTGGCAATGAAATATTGTAAATATACAAGTGACTATAGAGCCTATAGAGATTCATTGTCTTTTCACACTATGTTTTTATCGTATATCAAATAAAACATAATTTCTAACTATCTATTCGATTTTTCACTTGGATCTTGGAGAAGTTGTAATGACACTGTTTGAATGTTTTTTTTTGTACCCAACTTTGTAAGTCCTGGCCTAAGAGTAAGACCCCAGGGTGTCACTCATATTGACCATGTGTACCCATGATCGTTCCCTTTTCGCGTAAAAAGGGTGTATTTTGAAAGTATGCTCGCTAACATAAATTTACGCGATTTGTAAAAAAATGGTCCGTTTGTCAACGATGTACTCATCTTTTTTGAAAAAGGCAGTTTTGGAATACGAAAATGTGAAATCCTAGAAATCTACATTTCTCCTTAATTTATCCAGTAATTACATTGTGTTTATGTTTTTTCCAAATATTCGACAACTCAGTCCCCTGGGACATCCCCCCGCTGAAAGTTAAGTCGAATCCCCTTTTGTTTACATTCATGTCTCGTGTAAGGCAGGGCTTTCCCAAGTCTTTTGTTACTCCCTCTGCCCCAGGTAGAGGACCTGATTCCATGGGTCCTATTATATCAGCGATATCATAATTCGCGTCCCTGTGAACCATGACAGCCGGGTACTCTTGTACTTTCATCAGGGTGCTGACCTAAATTCAGGGCCACGTTTGTCTCGAAATGCCGTTTGGGGAAAACTGCGATTAATTTGTTGCTGGAATCAGTCATTAAGTGTGCGTATTGCAACTGTCCTCCAGGAGTTAAAGTGCCTTGATTTTCTTCTGATGTAATTTTTGTGTAATAAGAACGTCATGATAATAAGGAGCTTACTGTGTAGCTTTTTGCATGGTTGTGCGCAATGCAAGCAAAGCATTTAGTGACTAACTCCTGAATTGTTACACAGGCTATTTTTTCAATTGATATTTTTAAATTGGGACAATTCAATGTTACTTTTCCGGTATTTAATTCAGTGTATCTTTTCTGTTATGTTGGTTTCCTATATATTAGGCTTAAAAGTCTTAGAACAGGTTAAAAAGGATAACAGATTTCATTTTGAAAGAAAATGTTTTTTGTGTGTTCTGAAATGGTCAAAAAGGGGTGGTTTTGTAAAAGTGTACTTGAACTGGCAAAAAAAAGTTGGGGTTTTTTGTTTTAAAGTTTAATTTGTACCGTTTTCATGTAAAAAGGGTTCAAAATTCCTGAGAATGTACTTTAAAACTCTCGGAAAAGGACCGTATTTTTTTGACTTGGGGAACGATCATGCGTTACGCTTTGAATGGAATGACACCACCTGCAGGCCCGTAAGCCAGGAATGTATCTGGGGGGGGGGTTGTCAATTTGCCAGAACGGACCTTGCATACCAAAAAAAAAAATTTTCAGCTCGCTGCGTCGCCGGGTTGACCCAAAATTTTTTTCACGTCTTCTCCAATCTCCATGACAGCCAGTGGGGGGGGGGGGGGGGGGTGGGTTGAGGGAAGAAATCAATATCGCGCAGCGTTGAGAAAACAACATATAGTAACAACGTCAATCAAATGCGATGTTAACAGCCAGGCTGCTTATTCATTCCATAATACAATTCACACAACCCTTAGACAAACTTTTAATTGAATACACGGACCTTAAAAAATGGCAAGCGTACCTTCACCATCATAAAGCGGACCTTTGTCATTTTGGGGGGTGCGTCACCCCCCGCACTCCCCCCCTGGCTACGGCCCTGACCACCGGGGTCTAGACCAATGTTTACCATTTTACAAAAGTCACTTCTGTTTGTGTTCCATTTTACACAACCGATTTTCATCAACCGGTTTTCTGTTATATGAAAAATCAATTAAAATGACCATATCAAATCTAACTTACTGTGGATAGATTATATTCATTGAGTCATGGAGTGTTCACAAATTTGTGCCTTCCACGCCTGACTCGTCCGGTGTTTACAAACATCTCGAGATTACAACAGACAATTTGAACAGAACAACGGCATTTGAAAGCTAATAAGACTGCTTTGAAGGGATTAAGTATCATGTCACAACTATATTTGTACTTGCCAACGGGGCACTTTTCACTTATACAAGTTTTTTGAGCCAGGCTGTATGATACCTGCTGTATCATAAGCAAGGGTTTACATGCATCGTTTGGATCTCTCGTTGATGAAACTTTACATCAGGCAAAATCAGTAACTTTTGATGTTTTCAGGTGCCCCTGATATGTGAAATCCTCTCGTTGCACCTTTAAGTTGCAGTAACTGTCTAGCCTGGACATCTTTCATTGTGACCTCAGAGACGTAATATTACGGAAATTTTAGTCAAAAATTCTGTTCATAAAATGCAGTTTTCATGCTGCAACTAGTGTCATGAATATATTATTAGAGGTTCAGGCTGAATATTTTTAGCTTGAGTGCATTGGCAAAAATCAATGCATTGCATTTTCAGTTTGAAGAGAGTAAGTTAGTGGTTGGCGTGCCATTGTGTGTTCAAACTAATGCAAATGCATTGATTTTTGCCAATGCATGAGAAATTACAAACCTATGCAGGCTTACCCTATTTCATAAATGGTAGTACAGTATGCATACATTTTTACCAACAAAATTTGGAATATTTATGAAATCTAATGCATGTTTTCTAATGAAAAGATGCACATACACACACCCATATGAATCATCATGTCCCAAAACATAGATTGTTTGGACTCATAAGAGTGTGTACTACGCTTTAAGTGCCCCTGGGTGCTTATGCAGGGGTCCTCAATAGGCGGCCCGCGGCCACAATCCGGCCCGCCAACCATTGATTTTTGGCCCTCAACTTGCTGTAAAATATAAAGGGAAACATAAGAATTTCAGGGCTATTTGGCTCTCAGTAGGGAACTTCAAAATGTTGTCATTCTCTGGCCCTTCAACTAAGTAATATAATTGAGAACCCCTGGCTTAAAGGTTGATGTTCCGATTTTATGTGTATCGTGTTCTCTACTTGAAGTCTTGATATGAGAGCCTGACCTCACCTGCATACAACTTATCCATCAAGTTTGTGGGAACGAACTTGTGGTTTTGATAATAGAAGCGATATTGCACATTGCAATGCCTATTCACTACTGTTGCCAATTAATATTCATCTGATATCACAAATTGTACTACTTCCAGGTAAATGGTGGGGAGTCCCAGAGGCGATCGGAAACAAGCACCTTTAATGGACGAAAAACAAGAGTTTGCAGAAAATAAATTCACTGACTGCCCATCATGGGAGTCAAACATCATGCCGGTGGATGTAGGAAGTCGCTAAAACCAACATACAAAGTAATTCAAGACAATCTTAGTCTGGTCTGGAGATCTAGACCGAATACTTCTGTAACTGACATCATCGTCGGCCTGTCAGTAGGCCGTAGAAACCAGTAGTCACAGATCGTCTAGCCATATGTCTGTCCATTGGCATTTGAGTTGCACAAATCACTCCAAATGGCACGGCTATTTTAGTCGTCGGGAACAAGCGTACAAGCCGAGAGGATATTGTGTCATTACAATCTTGCCGCTAACCTTTTGCACTGGCTAGAGCATTATAGCTCTACAAGATGTTACATATTGTCATCATTCAGGAACTGTTTAGTGAGTGATGATACATGCATGTGAATCACATTTCTATTTGGAAAAACAAGGCAATAACTGTTGGTTGTAGGTTTCTGAGGATAGACCTTTTATTATTCTTTTTCCTTACAAATTAGATGAAATGATCATGGAATTATTTTAGTTATATTATTTAGAAAGAGTTTTCATATGTAATTAATTTAAAATTCTACCGGAAAACAAATTATTTTTGTTTTATGGGCTCCCTAACACCAACAATAGTAAAATTATCTTTTATTCCAAAAGGATATAACATCAAAATGCTGAAGGCGAGGAGATTATGCACATGAGCAATGCCAGTATTTAAAGTTTCATTTCAATGGATTCAGTTGTAATATAACAACATGATTTACACTATTTCCCATAGGCCACAGTTAGTAACAATAAATGGGGCGAGTACAACTTTATTAACAAAAAAAAATCATCCATTTACGGGACACTGAAACTTCAAGGTTGACTGGAGCATGGTGTGAGCAATATCAATATGCTCAAATCTAAAATTTGTAAAAACTTTGAGGCGACTTGTATAATAGCAAATTTGGACTTGTTGCCTGTGTAGTTTAAGGTGGTTTACTCTATTTTCACTAAAAAAATCAAGGAGGTGCATTTTCAAATGTGATGTGGAATATCATATTGAGGAAGGAAGTAGGGGTAGCATGCACAGTTACTGTCATAGCTTAAGACCCAGTATTTTTGTTTCCGAATCCACAAACAGAAATAAACATAAATGGATATATTTAGATAGTCTCATTTTTTCTGGCTTAACCAATTTGGGTTTATTGTTGAATAGTTGCGAACAAAATTGTGAGAACAACAAAATGAATTTAGTGTTCCTTCTTTAAAGCCTTTCAAAAACTTGTAGATGTTGCGCTTCGGTCTGTGTATACTCTGTTTGATCTTCAAGTAGTTTAAGGGGACGTCACTGCGGTGCTGGGTTTCATACCCTAGAAAGCACGGGCTGGACCTTGAAAATGGCAGCATTTTAGCACACGAATAAGTCAACACATCAAAACGCTCTAGAGCAAAATGCAGAGAAGCATCATGACATCGCCCTCTATCTAACTTTATCGAACAAAGTATAGATTTAGCTAGATTTACATGGTGAGCACTTTGAAGTAATTTCTCTTTCATGGTTTCTCAAATGTTTTATATACACAACCAGATTCATCACTTTGGCATACCATGTACATGTAGTTGTATATACCACCTTGTAGTAAGGATGTGTACGCACCAGTTGTGGGGACTGTGGGGGCCCACCTGCACAAATGGCAAAAGGTGTACCTACAGGTACCTACAGAGTATCTATTCTCTCAGGGCTCTGCCACCCACCATTCGTGGGTATTGTCATCCCGTAGCCTTAGTTTATACTTAGGTAAGGATTTTGACTATGCTTGTAAAATTTTGGAGCAGAGGCTAGGACAATTTTTTACCACACAATTTTTAAAGCACAAATAAAAACAGGGTGCAGTCATTAGTTATGCCAGAGGAGGAATGGAGTTTGAAATGTTGTGGCGGCAGCACAAAAAACAATTTCGGTTTCCCCCTTAGCTTCCTTTCAAAAATTTACTTACCCGATTTTAAAAATTTATCCATTTTTAAAAGTTCATTGATGCCCCTTTCTGCTTGATGAAAACAATTTCATGTTTCCCCCTCGCTTACAAAAAGGGTTTGGTTTCCCTCACACACTCCTGCCATAAATAATGACCCCCTCCTTTATCAGGTCTTGTTCGTCATCTCATTTTTGTTTCTACAGCTTAGATGAATTAACTTTACCAGATTTAAAATTAAAAATTTGAAGTAGAAATAAATATTTCTAATTCGATGAAACAAAGCACTTTGACATTTTGAAGATGAAATGGTGTACAAATAAGGGCTTACCTCCAAGCTACGGATCCAGTCATCACTTTGCTAACAGCAATTCCTTTAAAGAATATTGACGGTGCAAAAGTGCAAGTTCACCTTCAGTTAAATATAGAAGGGCACTTTATTGAAGAAGTCAGTAGCGGTTAACAACTGATGAGGGAGTGAGAAATAGAGAAAAGCAGAGAGAAGAAAAGCGAGGGAGAGAGAAGTGAGTTGGTTACAGAAAAACGGAAACCATGATTGTGACAATTAAAGGAAGCCCTCTGGTGGTTGGTTGCTTCACATCTGTATGCCAGGGATTGCCAATCAAGGACGGTACGAGTCATTATGTTTGCATATGAAGGTATTAACAGTTTATACTATATAAATTTCATAAACAAGTTATTTAGTTTAATTCTTGCATTAAAAAGGGTATTTCTTAACTTTGTGCATGTCTCCATGTTGATTGCAAATGGATTCCAGGATACAGAGGTGCCACTGGACCATGGAGGTTTGTTTGTTTGTCTCGTATCCACAAGTCATTGGTAATTGGCTTTGTGGTGGTGTCAGGATTTATTCAGCTCGTGTGCGGATCCGGGGTGTTCCTTTTTTTTTTTCATACTTTCCGGCGTTATATCCATGATTACGGACGCTCCTAACATGGCCCGAATTTGAGGCTGGGGCGGATTGGGACAGTCAGGGGTTTTACACCCTACTTTATTCAACAACTGACGCGATGTAATTGTACAGTTGTGAATCTCTGTATCACGGGGACCGACGGATTAACGTCCCCTCGAAGGACGGGGGCTTTCAGTTGATCCAGTGGCCAATTCCAAGTGAACATGGAAGAGAGCAGGGGTATTCCGGATTTAATCAATAGCTCGGTTATCAGATCAAATCCAGCAGAATGATAGTACACGAAGAAATCCCAGCAAAGTGCCACGACCCCACCGGGATTCGAACCCGGGAATTTTGATGGTAAAATTTTTTTCTTTTTAATAATGATTTTTTTTTTTTGTGTGTGATCAAGCAAAGTGAGTCGGAAGTCGTAGACATTGATTTTGATAGAGGCGAAAAAGTCTTTTGTTTCTATTGTTTGGCCACCTTTCAACTGATTAATTTTGGAATTAATTAGTCAATTTCAATGAAGGTTTCGCAAAATATAGCTTTTAATGAGTGCTACGTTACATGGATAAGTAAATATAGAATCTGACTGACTTGAGATGCATTTGCTTGATCATCACACATATGCCTTGTAGTTGTAGAACCCACCACTGTGTGCAGAGAATGTCCTGAGATATGGGCATGAGGTACCTTCTATATGTTATAATAGGGCCATGTGCATCGTCTGTCTGTCCGGCTATTTCTCGGAGTTCGGGGGTCGCTACGGTCACAAACCTTGGTGGGTGTAGTGTAGCTTGAGGCCTGGCCCAGAATCAAGTAAGATGGTTAGCCGGATACGCACCCTCACAAGCAGGGTAGTCACGAAAAAACAGGTTTCAATTTTGGGTGGCTTCCAAAACGATCATTATATTTATCCTATCATGAGTGGGGTTCCAAAATAGTAATTATATAATCCTATCTCCGCCCTTTTTTGACGGAGGTCTGGGTCGTACCGGTCGTGAACCTTGAGGGCCAGTCAAGTTCAATTGGTTACGTGGGTATGCACCCAACAAGCCGGGTAATTGCGAAAATGTTTTCAAACAAGTAGTGCTTTAAAAAAAAAGACAGGTTGATTGCAAAACCCGTGGACCACCATAGTTAATATAATTTCACAAAATTAAAGTACGACCAAGAAAGTGCTCATACTGAAAAATGTAGAATACATTCACCCTTTGAAGTTTATGCTAATACAGTAATGTTTATCAAAGAATCTAAATGTTGATCTTGTTAAAAAAAATGTGGGGAAAGTGAACCGCATGCTGGTTCATTTCGACATTGAAAATGTGTGGGGATATATGCATGTCTCCAGCTTAATTGTGAAATTCCTTAAAGATTAAGATAGGTGTGCCGAAATGTTGATTGAGAGGATAGAGTAACATCTTTTGGTATTCTTTATTCTTTTGAGCATATTGTAGAGTGTGCAATACTAGGATAAAGAGGTGTTTCCTGTGACTGATCTGTGAACTAATTGATGTGATACACTATCTAATCAAATGCAGGACAACATTTCCTCTTTCTCAAGCTGTGGGATTACACAAAAGATACATTGAAACTGTTTTATGCATATAATCATTTTCTGTGGTGTTTAAAGCTTTTAAAATTGCAAGATGTATTGGAGTAAAGGGTAGCCAAAAATGATTTTGAGGATCATTTTTAAAGCGATAACCACCCGATAAATTTTTGGTGAGATAATAACTGCACCAAAAGAGAGCCATGTTACCAACAAATAAGGCAGGAATGCCCGAAGAAAATAAGAATTTTAGTGGATTATATTACAAATGCCCATATTCAAAGTCCGAAGAAGCGGACTGTATGTTCCTTAGCTTCAGCAACTTTAAAGGGGTAGCAGTGATTTGCTATCCGAAACCATGGAAAAATCATAAAAATTCATTTGGTATATTTGTTATTGGCATGGATATGGGAACATAACCTGCAAGTGGTTAGTTTGAAATCCGTGTATAAGACAAGGCAAGCAGCGTACTTTTTCATCTGATTCTGTAATTTCTATATGTGCGTATCAAAATTCCGACTTGAGATCAAAACATCCTTTTTTCGCTGAATAGGTGATATTGCTGACACCATGATCAATACCTGAGGGTCAATACAGTTTGACCTCAAACACCAAACATTATTGATGGACTGTAGTCATTCTGTCTGTGTGTAAAAGCAATCAGATGTTTAGTGTAGAATTTGAGACGCCATCGCTGGATGTGTATTTGCGGAGAGACATATACAAATTTCCTAAATACTTCTTTTTTTTTAAAAATATGGTGGTTGTTTCTACTTAAAGCAGTTATATGGAATGTACACACTTATCCTTGATTTATAGTTAAAAAATGCTTTTTCCAATTTTTCGGTTCTCCGCGATTATCGCTGTAATCACCTTTAAAACCATTGATGGTACTATGCAGAAGAGTTTTGCATGATAATAGTGCAAAGGCCCATATCAAGGTGCCAAATTAGGAAATTAACTAATTTAAAAAATTACCCAATCCTATTTTACTTTACCCATGTTCCTTTATTACACATGAAAAAGGTAGGTTTGAGTAAACCTCTTGTACCTCCTGAATAAGCCTATCTCAAAGGGCACTGACCTAAGAAGGCTTGAAGCAAGAAGCATCAGAGCATGCCCTCACAGCACGCCGCCAATATATGGCTAGTCCAACCTCTTCTGCAAACTAAACGTACCATAGACCTGAGAAGAATGTTCAAAGGTCCAGGCCGATCTATAATAGCATCATCCCAGAATCCCCAGATTTTACAGAGTGGTATGAGTAACAGTTTGGTATGAGATGAAAGCTACTATTTGTTCTCATTTACCCTGTGCAATTTAGAGCAAAGATGTTTGGTTGCCGAAGTATAAGCTCGCCCATTTTGGTCTAGACCATTATTGTACACAGTGTTCTATGCAGGCTTACAAAAGCACATTTTAGCTCTGGATCAAAACGGATTAACACATATCGGTGCAAAATAGACAGATGAGGGTTTTGACCGAGTGAAGGCTATCCTATCAAGTTCAAAACCTCATAGCCCTTAAATCGGGCCTCCCCTTTAACAATTTATAAACATGCAAAGGATTGTTTTGCGACAAAATTTGATCATTAATCATTCATCCATGCATTTATTCATAATTTAGCAATGCCAATCGGTGTCCCACCAGGGGGGGACATGACATGCCCTCAACTACAATGTTAACTTGGGCCTTAATATAGAAGATTCTTGCCAAGCGAGTGTATGCCACTCAAAGAAGTTTATGTATGCCTTATATACCCATTTAATTATAAGCCCACAAATCCATTAAAGCTACAGTCAGGTCAGACTTTTATTTAAGATTTAATTGTCTATCCAAGAGAATAAAGGATGACTTTGGAATCGTGCTCGCTACGACCATTAAGACGAATAGAAATCAAGTTCTTCCATGTCAAAATTAGTGGTATCATTCTTGAAGAAAGAGGACTTTCAATAATCATCTTTTTCTAATTTTGGTGTCACCTGCATTAAGGCAGAAGACACATAGGGTCACTTGAAATGTTGTCGTGGTAATGTGTTCTGTTTGGATGATGATGTTACCCTGTTTCACAACAGACAACATTGCACTTGGTACATACTTCAGTGGATTTCAACCAAACTTGAGTCTTAGGTAATCCCTCATTGTTGATTAAAGTTTCAAAAGGTCCATAACAAGGTCAAAGTCACTAGCAAGGTCAAAGGTCAGTGTGATGTCAAGTTGTAAAAGTTGCCTTCAAATGAAAAGTTAAATGGAACCAACTTGGTTTTATGGATTTACATGCAAATCGCCCTATTGTTATTAGTCAAAGGTCACATGTCAAGTCGAAGAGGTCATTTGACAGGCCTATCATTCTACGAACAGCGAGGCGACACCTAGCGTTCCGAGGACCACAATATTTTTTACAAAGTTTGGTAATTCCAGGTAATCTCAACCTAATTTTCCTTTTCTTTTGGCTTAATCCACAGATAGGCAGTGGTGGCCCCAATTTCCCCCCCCCCAGTGTTTTCATGGTGGAATATGGATTGTTAACCTTGTTTCGTACTATCCAATGGTGGCAATTTTTAGACCCACGAATTATTCGTGGTCATAAAACCCCTTTGTTAAACTGGGTTTTTGAATCCAATGGTTTTTGTTAACCGCGTGTTATCTTTAATCGTATTGTCTGAAATTTCGCTGTGTTTTTTGGATGACGTGGGAAAATATGCAGCGTTTCGTTTGTGACATAGGTTGTGAAAGCCCAAGTTTAGGGTCTACGCAAACAATTGGTTTAATTTGGTTCGTGACGTGTCATAAGCTCCTTTTGGGATTGTGTGCAATTGTAAATGGCCATGAAAGATGTTGGGAAGAGCAAAAAGTCAATCACAGTAAGTCTCTGGCAAGCCTCCGCTTATCACCACTTGTTCCTCTTATCCAATTGTAGCTGCTATGTTAGGTTGTGTCAATCAGTGGTGCTTGCAATTGTGTTTTGTTTATCACTAATTAGGGGGTCACTTACCTTTCAAGGACATCACATTCCATGTCTGTTGGTATTCCAGGCTCAACACCTTTCTGGTCAGATTTGCAATAGGGCAATATGCCTAGACAGGGTTTGTACAGTGGACTATATGTAAACATTCTGCACATGAGTAATTTTGAAAAATGGTTTTATATTTCCTCGAATGTAAATTTGTTTTTTCCACATACCCACCAGTGCATGCACCCAATGCGAATTTGACACTAAGAAGTGACTGCTCAATAATTATTCTGGTCATTCAGATTAGTATAATATCCTCTACCCCAGTAAAAATCATTCTTTCTCAATTTAAAATAACTGTCTGGAAATTTTCCCTGAGCCACTAACTTTTTCCTGTGTGTATGTGTATGTTGTGTGCGTGCGTGATGCCTGTGTTGTGGTTCTGTGTATGTGTGTCTTTGTCTGTATGCCTGTCTGTGCCCATCTCTCTGGCTATCATGTTGTAGGTTGGTGTGTCTACCTGTATGTTGTCGGTGAAACAAATGTCAAAAAATAAGTAATTAAATATTGAACAAAATTAACAGTATTAACCATTGCTCAAAAGCCGACACCAAGAAACCCAATTGTATGTAATATTACATACGTGTACAATGTGTGTATTACAGCGTGGCGGAAAAGTATTTACCCACGGTGTAGTCTGTGGATTGTGATGTATTTTTCCCTCATTTGAAGGAATGGCACCCTCAAGGGTTAAGTTTAGAAATTGAATTAAAATTGGCATTAAAGGTAATTCCAAGAACTTCATTCCAAATATCAGCCCCATATGGTCAAAGCGTTGCGATTTCCAAATATTTCCTGAAAAAAAAAGATTTTTGAATGAGAAATGGATTTTCACATCTTTGGAGGAAGAGCACCCTCAAGGGTTAGCTTACAAATTAAAGGGCAATGATACCGTTACTTAATGGATCTTGGATGAGTTGAGGAGTTGTTTGTGTGTTGGGTTAAATATGAAGGAAGTTCCTCAATGAATTTGTTGTTTTCGAGTTATTGTTGGTGAAGTCCTCTTTGTTGGGAAAAAAACTGTTTTGATCTTTAAGTTTTATGGGAATGTACGTTTGCATCATTTGAGGAACAACCCCCTTCAATTGGATTTTAAAGGGGCTTAATGCAATTTCAAAATTATGGAGTTCATTGATGATTGTGTTTTTAGATTTTTTGCGTTTTGGTGAGTTATGGATTGAGTTCATTGAGGAGTTATGTTCTAGAGTTATTTTTGTGAGGTTAGGATGGCGTTATCAACGATTTCTGTTCATGAGTCTTTTAGAGTTATTTTTGGTGAGTTATGGAGTTCATCGATGAGTTATGTTTTAGAGTTTTTTGATGTTTGGGGGAGTTTATAATGGAGCCCGGGCACTGAGTTTAATTAAGCGTTATTTGTTAGTGAGGTATGACTGGAGTTCATTGATGAGTTATGTTCTTAGAGGTTTTTGGTGAGTTGGAATGGAGTTATTTTTGGTGAGTTTATGAGTTCAGGATGAGTAGGTTTTTTTGAGGGCTTTTTTGAGATTGTTTTGGTGAGTTATAACTTTACCCATCATTAGTTATGTGGTGTAGTGAGGTATGAATGGAGTTCATTGATGCGTTATGTTGTAGTCATTTGGTGGT
>JAMKCH010035331.1:0-41638 GCA_023653785.1 Ophioderma brevispina | reverse complement strand
GTTGACCGTATCTCTTATATGTATTCCTCTGTAAATATCTACCTAAAGGCACTTAGATCTGCTTGATCATGGGAAATATTAATGAATTGCTTTCATTGAGTGAAGTAATTGTTTCATGAAATGAGGTTTTCTATTTGACCCCTTTTTGGTAATCAGTATCATATGGCGCAGTATTGATTGCAGCATGATATTCTATTTGCCATTTTTTGCAGTGGAAAACTTTCACTAATTTATACAGTTCATTGCATTTTTGGCCATAAAAAGTTTACTTTAAAGGTCCATGGTCCGATCGCTAATAGCCTCATCCCCAGGGACCCCAGATTTTACCAGAAGTAGTCAAATTTTGGTATCAGAAGAAAACTATTTTTCTCATTTACCCTGTGAAATCTTAGGGCTAAAAGATGTTTGGTTTGGATGTTATGAGTGAAAATGTCCCCCATTTTGGTGGACCAATATTAATTTTACAGGGTACTCCATGAGAATTACAAAATCACTTCAAATGAGTTGAAATATCGGTGTGAAACTATACATTCGGGTTTTGGGATAAAGGCAATTCTGTCAAGATGAAAAATTATAGACTTAAATCAGGTCATCTCCTTCTTGCACAGGACCATTCTACATGTACATTTATGCACGAAGTTGGCTTTGTTCACTGGTAGATATTAAAGCAGCACTGGCACATTTTCAACAAAATATGAAATTTCTACAATTTGCTCTCAAATGATAGTCTAGGACCGTGGAAGAATACAGATATATTTTATGTACAAAAATACCATACCATAAACACATAGGAGCCTTTACATGAGACTAAAGACATCCAGTGAATTTGGATAATTTTAGTTTAATTTATGGAACTGTCGTAACTTCGAAAGTACTGATTTTTGCCCTGATGTAAAGCTTTCCATTAAAAATGTCCCATCTGAAAGGATTAAGCTGAGAAATGTTTCTTTGGTACACAAATTTTGAAAAATCTAATTTCGTATAGGAGCAAATACAAAATTCAGCCTATGTTTTATATTAAAATATTAGCAAATCAAAATCACCTTTTTTCTCTCTTTTAAGACATTTCTGTAACTAAAAAAAAAAAAAAAAAAAAAATTACAAAATCACTTCAAATGAGTTGAAATATCGGTGTGAAACTATACATTCGGGTTTTGGGATAAAGGCAATTCTGTCAAGATGAAAAATTATAGACTTAAATCAGGTCATCTCCTTGCACAGGACCATTCTACATGTACATTTATGCACGAAGTTGGCTTTGTTCACTGGTAGATATTAAAGCAGCACTGGCACATTTTCAACAAAATATGAAATTTCTACAATTTGCTCTCAAATGATAGTCTAGGTACACAAATTTTGAAAAATCTAATTTCGTATAGGAGCAAATACAAAATTCAGCCTATGTTTTATATTAAAATATTAGCAAATCAAAATCACCTTTTTTCTCTCTTTTAAGACATTTCTGTAACTAAATACAAGGTAAGAAATCTATTGAGTGTCTAATCTATATGAAATTACTAGTTATGACACAATATTTAGGTGCCTCAAAATCTCTCGTTGCACCTTTAAATCAAGAAATGTGTTTATTTGCATGAATATCACAGCACGAACAGTCTTCGTATACAATTACAAATGAAGAGCGCCGCTCATTACTCTCATTACTGAATGGTGACGTCATATTTGTGATACAGCTTGGGGAGATTTCGTAAATTCTGAAATGTGTGTTCATGACGTTCGAGAGACCTCAGGTGGTCAAAATTATATGCGCAATGATAATGGGAAAATCTGGTATCGGAAGCTGAAAACAGAATTTAAGTAAGACTTTCCGTTGTTGAGTGTTGGGGTTGTTTTGTGTTAGTAACGTTGCGCCATGAGTCAATCCCGGAAATTGAGGGTTGAAAAAGTACTCCTAAATAATCGTAGATTATGCGCGATACAATGTGACTAGTGAGATGTACTATCTGTGACGGTATTACTTAGATCATTCCTGAACCCACAGTGTCATCATTGCAAGGTGACATTTACTTTTACTAAGGTGACATAGCAAATATGCATGGCTATTTTCCAGCAGTGGAACCAAGTTTGAATTGGGAAATGCAATGGGAGTATTGATTGCTGTCATAAATATATGCGCGGAACCGTGTTTGTATGACACGTACAATGTACACACAGATTCGGTTGTGTGTATATTGCAACGCGGTGAATTTGAACTTAGGTCAGTCAGGAATGTACTACACATGCGCGAATTGCCGTCGGTGACTAGCGTCGGTGACTTGTCACTAGAATCTTCTATACAGGCTTCAATAGAGAGGTTTGTTTGTGCACAGACCCATACTCATAACCACAAAGGTCACTGACCAGTCAAACAAAGTAGATGTCAGCGTGTGTTTTCTTGGTTTAACACGATCCTCAGGCTACTGAATAAAATCACTCCAGAGTGATTTTATTATAAAATCATTCTGTTTACCCATAAGGATGCTAATTTGGGTTTAATCATTTTCGGTGAGGGCTAATGTATATAAAAGCTTTATAACCATGCAAAATATCATTTTTTTACATTTTAGAGAATGCACTGTTTTTCAAATGGGACAGGTCTCAATGTCTGCTTGATTGTCATGTCACCTAGACTCCTACCTAAACATTGGCCTCTAACGTAGCAGTGCAATTCCTTCTAGTACTCACTAGGTTTTGTCAATCCCACAAATCAATCCTGATAATGTAAACCAGCACAAAAACTTTGGTTGGAGAATGATTCACTTGTAATTTTTCAGTTGTCAAAGGTCATTAAGAGATAAAGCTGCCAGGCAAAAGAAGTGCTACTTAGCTACTGTACCATTGGTGCTCTTGTTATAAATTTTTGCTTGTGGGCAAATTGCTATGATTAAACCAGGATGAACTCATATACGGTACACCTAATGTAATAGATGCACTTTGATATTTGATAAATTACCAAAATTTTGCCGCTCTCAGGTTTTGCATTTACTTAATGCATTTGTATTTACCATTACTGTGAAGCCATAACCACATTTAATGCTAAAACTTACTAGTATTCTTGATTACTGCTTATAGAATAGGCCCAAAAAGTTGCAAGTGGTTGACTGTTTTTGGCTATTTGTTGAATTAGTTACATGGGGTGACAATCCTGTACCTACGGGAAGCATTGGCAATGAGAGTTAAAGGTGCAATGAGAGATTTTTGAGGCTCCCAAATATTGTGTCATAATAGTAATTTCATATAGACTAGACACCCAATAGATTTCTTACCTTGTATTTGGCTACAGAAATGTATTAAAAGAGAAAAAAGGTGATTCTGATTTGCTTATATTTCAATGTAAAACATAGGCTGAATTTTGTATTTGCTCCTATAAGAAATTAGAAATTTCACAATTTTGTACCAAAGAAATATTCTCAGCTTAATCCTTTCAGGTGGGGTTATTTTTGATGGAAAGCTTTACATCAGGTCAAAAATCAGTACTTTTGATTTTTTTTAGGGACACCTGATATGTGAAACCCCTTGTTGCACCTTTAAGGATCACCAGTGGAAGCCAATGGAAAAGACTAAGACTGATAACTCACCATAAAGAGTAATATGAGGATTATGATAAAAAGTAGATTTTGTACTGTCAAGAAAGAATTTTTAACATGAAATTCAGACTAGTTTGCTTCTTTAGACAAATTCAAATTTTTAACTACTACTTTAAATTTAGCCTGCAGTATTCTCAAACTGAATGACAAATTACATTTTTGTTTCTTTCGTAGCATTTGTACCATTTGGTGCACTTCTGAGCGTTACACACTATGCTTCCCAATTGCCTTTTAATTCACTTTCACCCTCCATCAGTTAGTGCTCTTTCACTCATTTCACACAGAAATTAAATTTCATCCTTGATTTGCTATTTCATCAGAGGGAAAAATCACAGAAATGCAAATGGGATGATGACTGTTTGAGTTGAGTAGGGAAGATGAGAATTAGCCCGCATTTGTGTTTATAGGGCACACAGAGGCAGCAGGCAGCTGATGGGTTGCTCAGGTCAAGAGGTAATCGAGACTGGTCAAAACTATTAGGTTGGCATGGGTCCATACTCAAAATAAACTTATTGATTGCACCAAATCAATTCAAATGCTTGTGTAGTCAGTGTTTTGAAGCTCGTTTTGGCTTTATGCTTTATTTAATGTTCTTAGTCTTTGATATATTATCATTCTCTTATATTTATTAGAATGAAGCATGGATCTGGTCCAACTATTAGGTTGGCATGGGTCAATACTCAAAATAAACTTATTGATTGCACCAAATCAATTCAAATGCTTGTGTAGTCGGTGTTTTGTAGCTCGTTTTGGCTTTATGCGTATTTAATATTCTTAGTCTTTAATGTTTTATATTTATTAGAATGAAGTGTGAATGTGCATGCTTGCATGCATGTGAAGGTGTGTGAAGCATTTAATTTTTTTATTCATTGTATATTTTAACCCTCTGGTTTTAGTCAAGAAAAGAGATAATTTGATAGTGTATCCTATGTATGCTTATTTTGGTGTCTGTATGTTCAGTTTTGGTAAGGTAAATATCAAAGGTTCTGATTTTAAAAAGTTTTACTTAAATATCAGCCAAGGTTTTGGTTGGGGCCCTGTGATGAATTGACACTTCAAGTTTGAGTCATCTAGGAGTCAAATGAGTATTTTTTTTATTTTGTAAAATGTAAAGTGTTTTCATTTGAAAAGTAACTTCAATATCAACCAATCTCGGGGATGATAATGTTTTGGAAGGGGTCCTTAGGATGAGTCATGACATAACAACAACATAACACACATAACCTAATTTCTTTCTTTGCATATATTTTATTTCCATATGCATACATAGGCTGTAAACAAAAATACATACTTGTATAAATGTATATAATAAAATGACGATGTGGAAGAGCACCGGGAAATAAGCCAAGTAAAGCCCCAGACTCTATTCTTTCAAATGAATATTTTCATAATTTGAAATCAATAACTTTTTATAAAGAATTAATATTTTTTAGTTTATAACATTTGGTGCAATGTTGTTCCATTGTTTAGCACCAAGGATTTCCCACCAAAATTAAGGTCAAAAGTCATCTGGGGTCAAATCAGGTAATTGTTACATTTGGTTGTAAAGTATAGAGCATGCTGTCATTTGAAATGCCAGATTTCAATATCAAGCAAAGTTGCTTGCATTTTTCTTTAGGTTAGGACCCTCAGAATAGGTGACACATTTCAGGTCAAAGGTCATCTAAATAGTTTGTTACTAACCAATGTTTCCAAGTTTACACCCTGCCAGGAATTTATTATGATTTAGCAGATTAACTAGTGAAACTAATCAGTTTACTACCTTCTTCTGTTATATAGCACAAATTAATAAATTGCAAAATGTTGACATGTTTATTAATAAATTTGTTCACACATAGGGCTGTCTACTCATCCGGGTCACTTGCCGGTGCTTAGCCTTTATCATCGGCCCTCGTTGCGCAGTATCACTCCGCGACACACAACACTGCGCGTACTTTCTAATAAATCCGAATCTTAGTTCACGCAGCCCTGGTTCATCGGAGGTGATAAACAAACGTGTGTTTCTACGAGGCCGTTTGCGTTTGGCACCCTTTATGACCATTTCTTTAGATTGTTTCTTCCATGCAAGTGAAACGAATAGGCATTCTAAAATGTGCATGTTATTTCCTAACTAGCGGCTACCATTCCAGTCTCTTGCTATCACTCCAGGTAAAAATTTGGCGCATTTTATGCCAGTTTTAAACGGCGGTCTATGGGAATCATCACCTCCCGTACCTCAAAATGGCCGAACTGTGACGTCAGCGTAGACAGCCCTATACTTATCAGTATTCCATTTTCCTTCTTTCCTGTTTTAATCATTTGTAGCATTGTACTTTTCATCCTTCCATATCACAAACTATATAAAATCTTTAGTAATTTGCTTTCATATTTTATTGTAGCCAATGTCATTTATTGTATATTATATATTTTATATTTGTGTTACTGCAACAAAATTGCCTCCACATGGACCCTCTCATTATCCAAACTTTTCCATATTGCATTCGGAAATGTTCAGTTGCAGTAATCAGCCTAGATCTGTCTAATGTATTTGATATGATCTATCTTCATCGGGGTGTGGATGTTGACGGAGCATACGATGACAGGAAGCTATTCAACATATCCAGAGCTTGCACTCATTCCTCTGCTACATACTATACTTTATTCACCATAAGATGAAACATGACCTTTGATAAAGTACACTGAGATAACACTGAGGAAGATCAAGGTCACAAATGCAACCCTAGGGTAAATATACTATAGTAACTGTAGTGTATTTTGGACAACTTGGAGCCTCTGACAAAATGTGTAGAATATAAGTGCCAAAAGAATGGGGTCATGTTCCACCTTAACCAAACAGGGTATAATCAAAATGCTCTACCACTTCTAGACAGTGAAACATTTCAATCTCGTAATTGCTAATAGAAAAGTAGAACTCTTGAGATGTAGTACAAGATTAATAAAATGTGGTATTAGAAGCAGTTTCATTTTCCAGGTACAATGTAGAGTGAGGGGAAAATGATCTAGTTATGAACATAATTATGGAAAAATGTTCATTTTATGTCTCACCCTCAGGCTTAATGGACAGTTATAACAAATTATAAACGTGTATTGGTCATAAAGCAGCAACACTAAATATATGGTATTGCCAAATTACTAGAAAAGCATAGCAATAATGGCTGCCTTTTGTTAAATTTCAGCAAGTGCAGCCATGCTTAGTCTGAATTTGAAAGCTCTTAGGTCACAATATCTGCTTGATTGTCATGTCACCTAGACTCCTACCTAAACATCGGCCTCTAACGTAGCACTATAAAACAAATGACAGTGTACACTTTATTTGACATAATTTACCAAGTTTCCCGATAACTAAACTTACCTTATAAAAAGTTCCCCAAAAATATAAATCCTGAATTAAATTCCTTCAGAACATTAAGTCTGTGATGCTGACTTAATTATCATCCAATTGTCTTCAAGTTGCCGGTGATGGTGATGTTCCCAAATGTCAAAACATAAACATCGGAGCCTTACTGTGTCACGGTTGAGAGCCAAATTAAGTGGCCTAGATGGCGTGTAAGCTAGAAGTCCCAGTTTGCTGTTTACTTCATCACCAATCTCACATACACACACTTTTTATCTTTCTGGTGATACAGACTTGAACAGCTGTATTACTATGGGCTGTTATGTTCTGGTATACTTGCTGCACGGTTACCAGCGAGAGGTGTAGCGCGGCACGGCAGTGGTGGAGTTAAAATAGAAGGAATGAGAGCTATGAGAACCACGCCAGGGGGATTTGATTTCCAGCTCTATAAAAACTAGCAAAGCCTGGGGGTGTCAAGTTTACTATTGAACTCTACACAGCAGACGGGTAATCCTACACCCATGAACGACTGGATCAAACTGTCTAATTCTGCAATTGCTGCGGAGACTCCATGCCAATGTCGATTGGTAATCTACATCTTACAGATTGCATATCGATCGGTGAAATTTTTTTGCCTACCCTAAAGGAGGGTTGTTAAGGGATCAGGGTTAAATTCTCTTTGAGTGTACAGAGTAACTGTGTTATTTGGATGGGTTCATTTGTTATTTATGTCTTGTTGATTTGGCTTTGATTTTGATAGTGGTGTAATTTATTTAGTGCTGCTTGCTTTAAAGTTAAATCTTATCATGCGACCAAACAAAATTGTGTGATTTTGCGATCGTTACCTAGGCTCTGTGAGTCTTGTTTGGTTGAAAATAAGCCACTATATCAGGGTTTTTAAAAGGAAACAAGGTAATTAACAGAAAAATGTGCCCCAATTTTTTTTTGATCAAGGGTTTTTTAAATCACACAAGAAGTGAATACACCAAAAATTGCCATATGCTGATCTTTTTTTTCTGAAAATCCAAGCATGCTTCTCTATAGTTAGTTCTTTGGCTTTCTTTTACAAAACCTTATGCCCTTATGTGAGCTTGGCCAGGTTTGAACCAGCAACCACTGTATTATATTAGTCACTACAATGTGGGAGGCAAAGGCAATCGGAACAAGCACCTTTAACTATAAAAGATGTATATACGATTAGAAATAGCCCTTCTGGTTATACCTATGAAAGTACAGACTTGCACAGTAAAACATACAAACATTTGTTACTTTGTCAATTTTAGGTTATTGCTAATCTATTGGGCAATCACATTCTCAATCAAGCAAAAAAGAAGGCCATGCATGTAGTTAGCTTTTAAAATTTGTATTTAAGTGCATTTCTTGTTTGAGGTTTTTGAGCTGTTTGTTTTTTTCTTTGTTTTTGCTTTTAGTATATTTCTTTGCATTTTGCATAACTGACTTTTATTATTTTTGAGAGCGAGTTGGTGTAGCAGTCTATTCTCGGTTGAGCCAGTGTCATATGTGAATTTGGTTGCTGATCCATACCTGTCCTCGCATGTTTTCTCTGAGAATTTTGGTTTCCTCCTGCATCTAAATTTGGAAATCTTCCCATAAATCTACCCCTGCTATTCTAGAGGTGTCTCTTAAAATTGACTGCATGTAGCATTATTGGGTTTTGCCTGACACAATGCCAAAGATTATAAATAAAAATAAAAAATAAGTAAAAAAATATAAATATAATATAATATTGTTCCAAAAAAGTCAAACTTGGGTCTGCAAAGTGGTAAAAACTTTTGTCTTCAAAGTAGCCCCAAAGAGCACTAAAAATTCCACATTTTGCATTGCCTTTTTCAATACTTTTAAAAATACATTTTGCTTTGCCTTTCACCTATTTTCTTCTGATTCAAACTTTTGATTTTTGTCTTCAGTACTGAAAATAAGCATAGGAAATTGAGACTCTTTATCTGTAAGCTTTACTCAGTATTATTTTTGTCAATACTGTATAGCCTTCATTGCCAACATGCCACATTATGGATTCAGCATCCCTGTTTAAAAATAGGCAAACCTAGTGTTCTGTACAGTGTACATGATTGTGAAAACAGTGTCATTGTATGACTAGTGAACCAAAATGACAGACTCATTACTGTTTGACCAAATTTCTATAAACTTAGTCAGACATGGCCTTATCAGGGAGGCTCCCTTTACCTTGTCCTGTCAATAAATTGTCTCATAAAATATGCTGTGCCCCATTGATTTCTATGGGGCACAGCCATAGATCTTAAGGGGGTAATATTGTCTATTACATTTTGTTACAAGTTTCATGCCTTAACTTTGTAAATATCATATTAAGCTATATAAATGTGCACATTTTCTGATATTAATCACTGAATCTAAATTTTGCCTTTAGATTTGTTAGACCCAACATGGTTTTCAGCCAAAATTCTATTGTGTAAGAAGTAACCTATTGGATAAAAAAGTATTAACCTCATATATGCTCATATGGGGATGTGCCACAAACATGGCTCTCATTTCCAGTTTTCTGATATATAAATATCGATTTTGGAATAGAGATTGGTCACCTTTTTAAAACTTTTTCCAAATTACTATACTGACTCTAGTATAGTCCAACCTGTATTTAACCTCAAATTAGCTTGATTTAGGGGGTGGATTATAATGGGATCTCCAACTTAACATGAAACACATGAGCTTCAACATTTCAGCTTTCAGAGCTAAACTTATTTCAAGTTTATTTCCAAATGTCAAGTGAGATATGTGATCAACAAAGACCCTGTAAATGAACTGTATGATGAAACCTAATTACTTTGTTAAAAGAAAATCACAAGAAATACTTCAAAACAGCAATGATTTTAGCAAAAAGGTATTGTTTCCAGCAAAAAAACTAAGAGTGGGATTATAATAGGATTTGTCTATTTCTTGATTCTTCAAAATGGGGTGGGTTATATAATAAGCATGGGGACTATACTGGGTCCTACCTTTTTGTACATGTTTGAAATTAGGCGCAATCTGGAGGAAAATTTTCAAATTGATTTTTTTAATGCAAATGTGGTTTTGAAGGCCTATCAGTGATTGCCAAATCACTAATCATAAATTATTTTTGATGTCTGTAACCAGTATGGGATTCCTAACATGCTCTACAAGTGATAGGACAAAAGCAACCTCATAAGGACAAAATCGATATTTTAGTCATTACTGTCAGTTATGGAAAACTTACCACAACACGTATTGAATGAGTATTTTATCTTCGAACATTGCGTTTTTTCTTTTGTCAATTTTTAAGTTGGAAAAAATACTTATGAGACTACTTACAAATTATCCTAACTTATTGTATAGCCTGAACTTTGTTCGGCAGAGACTTAGTAATCACTTTTCTGGCGTCTGTCTGTCCGTTGTCTGGTCTGTCTGTCTGTATTGCTGTCTGTCTGTCTGAACGTCAGGTTCACGGGATTGTGTACGATTTATTGGGAGTTCCGTACGGCTATGATGATGTAACGTGGTGGAAAGAAGAGGGTCCACGAGTTCTCGCCCTGATTAAATTTTGGGCCGTGTAAAAATATGTAATAAAATATTAATTGCATAATTCAACGAAATTTTCCACCCGCAGGTG
Organism: Ophioderma brevispina; assembly: GCA_023653785.1. NCBI lineage: Eukaryota > Metazoa > Echinodermata > Ophiuroidea > Amphilepidida > Ophiodermatidae > Ophioderma > Ophioderma brevispina. Next base: position 31,095 of record JAMKCH010035331.1, on the reverse strand, counting down.
TGTAACAAGTTTTCTGGAGTTCCGTAAGGCGTATGATGAATTGTACTGGGGAAGGGAGCTGGATGGAGAGTCTCGAACTGATTAGATTTCGGGCGTATTTCGGGCAAATTAAGGTATGCAATGAGCTAATTAAATATAAAAAAAGAAAAATTAAAAAAAAAAAAAAAAAACAGTACATTGGATACGGAAAATTCCTTCACTGGCTGCAAGCTATCATGGTGCGCATCTTTTTTCCATTGAGCGTGGGTGATACAAGCGGTTTTAGGTATGCAAATTGAGCTAATTAAATATGCGTAATTACATGTACTCTGAAACGTACATCGATAGGCAAAAATTCCTTCGCTGCATGAAGAAATACTATGCCATGCCATCTTTTGGGTGAATCATAAATTGAAGGTCAAAGTGCAGGTGGGCCGATTTTTTTAATGGGGCATTTTTTGATACAATTGATCTACTTAAAGAGCATAATTGCTGTATCAATGAAATGGTACATTGGATATGCCAAATTCCTTCGTACATGAGACTACTATGCTGCGTACATCTTTGTATGAAAAACAATGCGGTCAAGTGCAAGTGGATCAATTAAAGGGCATGTTTGATGCAATTGATCTACATTAAATAGGGCGTACTGCGTATCGCATTAAATGGATATGCAAAAATTTCCTTGGCTACATGAGACTACGATATGGGGAACATCTTTTGTATGAATAATAATTGTGGTCAACATGAGGGGCACTTAAAGGGGCTTGCTTGATTATTTTAAAATTGCAACTTAAATTGCTAAAGCTTGGTCCATTTCAACCAAATTCTCCGGTTGTCAATGGTCAGTGTGAAAATACTACACCTTCAAAAAGAATTTGATTCAGGAGTTTGTACCTACAATAAATCTAGGTCAGCATTGTTATGTGGCAGTATATGCGCTGTGTGTGTGATTTGGTGGTGTACCAAAACAAGACGACTTATAAAAGGGGGGGGGGGAGTACACCACAACAAATGTATTAACTATATATGTAGCCTAGTATCAGTGACCATGTTTATCATTGACATGGTTTTTACTTTGGTCAGTCTTTTGGGTTGCCAGCGTGTTTACATTTTTGAAAAATGTAAAATACGCAAAATTGTGTATTTCACCCCACTTTCTGGAGCCGTAGGCGAACAATTTAAAATGTGGTACATGATTTTTCAAAAATAGTTGTTGCCAAAATTGAAGAAATTTTCATTTATTTTTACCTAAAATTTAGGGACTTTTAAGGGATTTTTGGCATGACTTTCATGGATTAATATCTCACAATGGAAAATGTTGTGGCCCTGGGGTGGGTGTCAAATGAAGAGCAGGAAATAAGAATACTATAAATGGTGCAACACGGGGGTGGGCTAATCCTAACATCTTTGGTTATGATTATGTTGGGGACATTCAAGATTATCTCCCAAAAAGAAGATGTTGTGACCTCTATGGTGGTATCAAAGAAGAGTGAGAGTATAGAATACTATAAATGCAAACCCGGGGTTGCTTCTCATAAAAACGTCATGCTTACTTGTGCTCATGTGGGGGACTTTCAAGATTAATATCTCAACGATGGAAAATGTTGTGACCCCTATGGTGTTGTCAAATGAAAGAGTTTGAGAGGTTATATAGAATACTATCAAAAGGCAAACCCGGGGGGGCTACTCTTAAACACTTAGTATGCTCTTGGTTGGAGACTTCTCATGATTAATATCTCCACAATGGAAAGTTGGACCCTGGGGTGGTTGTCAAATGAAAGAGCGGAAGTAAAAATATTAAATGCCAAAAATACAGGGGGTGACTCCTAAACCTCTCTGGATATTATGTGTGGGGGGGGTGGGGGTTCAACTTGCAAGATGAATATCTCCCCAATGGAAAAGGTTGTGACCCCTAGGGTGGTGTCCAATGAATAGGGGAAGGGAAAAATAGTTAGAATTGGAGTTATATGTTTGCACAACTTTTCGGAACACGGGACTCGCAACAGTTGCACCTCTGGTGTGGCTGCTTTTTGTCTTACATTAAGCGCGATCAGGCGGATGAGAATTGTGGTTCGAGAACCGCCTTTAAGTATCCTGCAATTTTCATTTTTTTTTACTCCTTTAGGTGGATCACTGATAGTGTCTTTAAAGGGGAATTTTGGTGATCACAGCCTATCCCCCCCCCCCAGACAACCTAAATAAGTTGAGATTTTTAAATCATAACAGTGCATAAGTATAGTAGTGTGCCAATGTTACTTGCAATTTGTCTACTCTGGAAGAAATCATAATATTTTATTTTTGTCCGTAAATGGCCAGAAATTATGTACAGGGTCTATGGGGCACCATGAAACCAACAATTGTACATACCATCAACACGCACAGTCAGAATCAACTGAACATTTTGGAAATACTTTTTTGGGAAAATTCTAGCGTGCATAACCACAAAAAAAACGAGATGCTTGGCTCATGAAATGCACCTTTAAATTTGGTACCTTGACTTGGTCTCATTCGATTGTACTTTGTCAAGGTCATGTTCCACCTTGATTGGAAAGACAAAAGTAAAAGTATGGGCTGGATAGCTTACAATTAACAATTCTTTAAAATAATATCCAGATTTGGTCTATAAAGAACTGTTTATAGCAACCACAGATATAGACTTTGAAATTGATGATTCAAGTTTGCTGTACATTTTATTGTAAACAAAACTAATAGGTTATATATGAAAACAACATATCGATCGTTTTACCAAATCGGTCCTCACCGTAGTTGTTGGTTGTTTGTCTGTTTTGGTAACCTATAGTAAAAGTAAATTGTATTTAAGAAATTACCCATCACAGGAGTTTCAAAGCTTTACTCTCAAAAATGTAAATGTCAACATTAAAAAGCCCTGACTTCAAACCAGAAATTCAAGCAACCCCAGTACCAGCCCACAAATTTGTATGAATTTTTTGTGTAGATATCTCTAGTTAAGAAAAAAATGCTGCTTACAATTCAGTCAGTAAGCCCCCCCCCCAAAAAAGTTTTGTTTTGCCCCTAGAAATTACAGGACTCCAAAATGTCATGCAACTTAGCACAAATAACAAAAAAATGGTGCGTGTCATTAAAAATTTAAAACAGTAGCGGTTGTATTCATTTTAGCGTAAAAACAGTTTGAAGTGAAGTTAGTTCATCAAAACAACCAAAAAACTTGACTGACCGACCCTATATTTTCCATCGTGTACGGCAAGGCCAACATTTTTTAGGCCTATTGCATGCAGAAGTAATGACAGGGAAAGTTTGTCAGAGTCAACTCGCTTTGCAGAATCAATGAACTTGCTTGCTTGCTTATTTGCTGTAAATTGCACTTCGCCCAAAAGAGTTGTGGCATGTTTGCTTATTATGCCGATGGTGATGATGGTTGTGGCCACAGGTTTCCCATCTAACTGATACACAGAAATGTTCCCTTTTGTGTGTAGACGGGCAAAACATGCCATGCATGGTGAACCAAATTACATAAATGTTATGTACAGTGCAGTCAGTTCTGTATATAAAAAATGCACCAATTCTACCCTGTATTATGCCTTCAAATTTTCATAACTTTATCCTATTTACTGCTCCATCAACTAAATACACATTTCAGGCTATCATCAAAGCATGATACAAATTGAATTGAATGCAAGTCAGTGAGTTTGTAATTTTTGATGACATTAAAAGAAATTGAAATGTATGTTATCAGTTGATCAACATTCAGAAGATTGTAGAGCTCTTTGCATGGGGTATTGCTTAATTCAGAGCAATTTGTCCTTGCCCGTGTCAGAAAAATTAATGTTGCAATTGCAGGGTCATGGCCATTCCTACGGCATTAAGGGTTTGCAGTAATCTAGGAGTCACTGGCCCTAATTGCTAAATTTTCTGAAATTAAAAAAGTTGATCACAATTTTAACAATTTTGCATTACAGAAAATGTTCTATAAAATTCAAATTATATTAGTGTGTATGTATGACTATTTTTAGAGGATAATGACAGGATTGGATTTTGAAAAGTCATGCAGGGCAACAAGTGCTGTATCAATTGTCAAATTGATGTGGCGAGCGTTAATTTTGCCAATATCCAGACATTGACTGTATTTATAAAACATCTTCAACCCATTCCCCCCTTGTAGTCTTATTTTTAAAACTAACATGACTAAAAACAAGGTCAGATAAAATGAAAAACCCGTGTGTAGATTGATGAAGTACAAGTATGCACAAGAAATGACATATCCCCCTAACCCCCCCCCCATTGAGTTAAATGGCGGGAGCGATTTAACTCAAATTTTGTATCAGAATCTGAATCTTCACCAAAAATAAAAAAAATAAAAAATTAATTGAAAAATATTTTTTTTATTTTTTGTGTCACCTGCTTTAAAGCAATAACAGCACATTTTTGAAGCGCACCCCAAATTTCACAATTTGAGATTCGTGCACAGTTATGTTGGTTATTGTCTAGGAAATACACCTGCGAACGAGAAGGCTAAAAATTACGCATTTATCATAAAATAAGCGATTTCTGTAATTAGATGGAGGATCCCAGATTTTGTAATTAGCGACGGTGGAATGCTAGTTCTGTCCGGCCATGATGCCATAGTGCCCCCTCAAGAAAATGACCTATAACTTGACTTGCATGAACCAATAAAGCAACTACTGGATGAGCGTAGACACGTACATGGCGCTAATTCCACAGCTATTTTATATTGGAAAGGCCGTTTTCCAGCAGACGTGAATTATTATCGGAGATCTCGATATTAATTATTTCTATCACAAAATTCTTTTTTGTGATATGACACATAGGCTTTTCAAGCCTAACCATTCAAAGGTATATAGTTTACTAGCCAGATACCCATGCAACTGTCTAAAAAATCTCAAAATTTTGAAAAATTGGGGGCACTCTTCAAAAAAAATGTGCTATTATGCTTAAATTATAAAAGGAAAAGGGGAAAAACTATTTAGGGAAAATGTTGAAGAAGGTATGATCAAAAATCTAGAATTTTTGACACTTAAAACCATGTTTCTCTCCAGAAATTGTTTTGAACAGTTTAAAGAGAAGTAGAGAAAATTGATAAAGTAGATGCATCATCCACTTCGGCAGTGATCCTAATAAAATACAAACTAAATTGCAGCAAAATTTAGGCCCTATGACTTTTGTCCTATAAGTTACTAAATTCCATCAACTGTACAGTATTCACCTGAAGCCCCTACTCAGTTTGTGTATAAATATGAACTCTTCAGACATATGTGTTATCATCGGAGTTGTATTATATCCCGTAATAAGGTCAGCCAATATTGTGTTGTGAGTATGCTGCGTTGTAATGGAGTGGATGACACTAGTTCCTATATGCCTTTGGTTGATTTAACTGGTATGGTTACAGAATACTTGGGCAGTACAAAGTCATTGCTTTTACTCTAATTCAGTATCCACTGGTGCCTGATTGTCGTGGATTAAATCTTGGATTTTTTTAATTGATTACCGCCCATTTTACACTTGAGATTTCGGGAGTAGAAAGGTTGGACTACTCTATTGGTATCGGTTTATTTTATGTCGGGGGAGAACTTAGGGATTGAAGTGTGTCAAGTTGGAGATCAGGAAAAACAAATTCTGTGTTGTGGTAGACTAGACAATGATCAAATAATGTTATGTTTGTTGAAATGTGTAATTGGAGATTTTATTTGGAGAATAAAGGATGATTTTGGAAGGGGGTACTCTCTACGGACAAATTGAAACCAAGGATGCCATTATTTTAAGTTGGAAGAACTGATGCCGGAGTCCCATACAAAAATAATGGTGTCGCAGTGCAGTTTCAATTTGTAGTAAAGAGAGGACGGTTCCAAAATCATACTTCTTTATTCTCATTCTTAAATCAGCTTTATAATTTAAGGTTATCTTTAACCAATTGTGATCCTTATGGGATTAAAATACAACAAGGCCACCACCACCCAGTGAGAAAAATAAACACCATTGAACGCAACGAAACATACGAACGAGACACAACGTTGGCAGGCGGCGAATGTAGAAAAATGCAGTGTGACGCGAGCGCTTCAGGCCTCCAAAAATAACTCAATACATGGGTTCAATTATCAATTTGAAGTTGGTACATTGTCCAGCTCTTTAAGATATTGATAGACACTTTTTCTGATCTGTTTTAACCAAACATTCTGATGTTTAATTATCCTGTGGTTTAGATTATCAAGCATATCTCGGGTACTAATAATGTGAATAAAGGTCCGGTTGTGTCTTTGTTCTTGTTATGTGTATGTTATGGTCTTGAGTGAGTTTTAGTCCATTGAAAACCATAGAACCAACCAAATCTCAATATCAAATTTGGTAATTAATATGCGAAGCCGACCATTTGCATGCCAGAATTCCAAGTACCGTGGGAAAAAAAATTGCATTTTTTAGGTCAGAACTTTAAACTTCAATTTTTATTCTTTATTTCTTACTGCAGGAGCATTTCACAGTACACACTTGATTATTATGATATAGAGTAAATATAGAAAGAAACAAGGGTTAGGTGTACAGTGGGATCTCCTTTGTGTACCGAAAAGTATGGGCACGAATTCGAAGCACAGGCAACAAATTTCAGGCAGCTGAATATAATTGGCAAATTGAGGGGGGGCACTCTTAAAAAAAGAGAAAAATATTTTTTTTTTTTTTTTTTTTGAGGGGAAATGACAGAAAAATGTTATGCATCATCAGCCAGTGGCGGCGCACAGCACTCTTTTATGGGGGGAAAACGGGGGGCAAAGTGAAAATCTTGGGGGGGCAAAAGTGAAATTCTGGGGGGGGGGGCAAAATATGAAAAAATTGGAAATTTTCACCAATTTTGTCCAAAATCACTGATTTTGGCCAAAAATCACTGAATTTGCTCCAAATCTTCCATTTTCTTTCGACCAGAGGGGGGAAACTGGGGGGCACTGCCATGATAATCAGGCCCCCAAGACGATGACCATTTTGTATTTGACAAATAGAAAATATGTCACTTGAAATGTTGAAAAATGAATAGAAAACATTGGGTGTATGGTATCATTTGTGATTATGCACAAACCCTTCGGGGTATTGCCTGCAAATGTACATCTCAATTAGTAGGTAGGTACTTTGTGGCAATATGCAGTAAATAGCACCAGCAGATCCATAACCAGGATGTTTAGGTGGGGGGGAAAATTTTTTCAAAAGGAGCTTTTCTCCAAATTGTTTACCCAAATTTGTTTCTCCAACAAAATTTGGCAAAAGTGGACCTTTTTACAGAAATGTTAACCTTTTTTTTTGTCAAGAAAAAAAATACACCCTAATTTTTGGAAGTTTGTTTACAAATCCTGGTTTATTAACTAAAATGATATTTGAATTGTGAAGTTTTGATGAATGGGATGTGTATTTTGTCTCAATTGCAGTAGAGTTCTCCTTAGATGAGAATCGAGAATGGCCTGCTTACTTAGGCCATGCCACCATTTAGATGAATTAGTTGCACTATATTCATTTGGTTCTTAATATGCATCATGCAAAGACAAAAAACTAGTGGTGGCAGTAAAGGTGGACGAGTCTGCCTTGGATGTAAAAAGATTGTCACGATTGTCCTGAAAACATCACGCCAAGTTTTATGCAAAAGTTTATATCTTTGTGTTTTAATAATTGAAAACCTTTGGATGTGCGTTGACAGAACTTGCTTCGTGTTCACAAACAGTGGAATACGATCAGTGTATACTTGATACGTAGATCTAGCATAAAGTTGGTCATGATTGATTTTCCAATGATTTTTCTCTTTTTATCGATAGTTGGTCTCACAAAATTGGGGTTGGCCATTCAAGGATTGGAAAGGCTTGTGTAGCAATGTTGACCGATGCCCTCAATAGAAATGTTTCAAAAGCCGCTGTGAGAGAGAACGGGGAGCAGAGGGAGAGGGGGGGCACAGGGGAGGAGAGGGGGGGTCGGCCCATATTTACAGGGGGGGGGAGGGGGTCCCTTCCCCTCCCTCTTACACCATTTTTTATTCGCACTTTGCACGGTACCTCGTTTTTGGGGGGGTGGGGGGGGGGGGGGAACTACGGGGGGGGGGGGGTGAGGGGTGGGGGGGGGGGGATCTTTCTTTCGGGGACCCGGGGCGAACAAGGGGGGGGGGGGGGTGTCTCTGTCACCTCTCCAAACGCCGGGGAGGTCGGGGGGGGGGGGGGGGGGGGGGGGGGGGGGGGGGTGGGGGGGGTGGGGCCATTGGGGGGCGGGGGGGGTGGGGGGGCATCACCCTCGTGCATGGAATCCGGGGGGGGGGGGGGGGGGGGGGGGGGGGGGGGGGGGGGGGGGGGGGGGGGGGGGGGGGGGGGGGGGGGGGGGGGGGGGGGGGGGGGGGGGGGGGGGGGGCGGGGGGGGGGGGGGGGGGTGGGTGGGGGGGGGGGGGGGAGGGGGGGCGGGGGGGGGGGGGGGGCCTAAAAAAAATAAAAAAAAAAAAAAAAAAACAACAAAACAATAACAAACAACAATTAAAAAACAAAAAAATACCACTCCAAAAAAAAAAACAAAAAAAACAAAAACCAATACGGGGGGGTGGGGGGGGGGGTGGGTGGGGGGTTTTTTGGTGTGGGAAAAAAAAAAAAACACAACCACAACACAAAAACAAAAACAACAAAAACGACAAAAAAACACAAAAAAAAACCTCTTTCCTTTGTGTTGTTTTTGTCAAAAAACCACCAATTTTTCTTTTTTTTGTTTGTTTTTTTTTTTTTTTTTTTGTTTTTTTTCAATTTCTTTTGATCAAGTACTAGTTTGGGTGTTAGTGGTTTTACATTGACAAGTTGAGATGTTGAAGGAATGAACTGTCTTGTAAGGGTCCTTTGCATTGCCTAATTGTGATGATTTGAAAGAAGCCTGTTCACTTATGAAGATGGCCTCTGGTCAACATATCAACATGATAGACTGCTAAAGATACTTAACAATTGCTTAAAGACTTGATAAAAAGATTATTGTAAAGCTTTTGAAAACTAACAAGTGGTCTGAACAAGGGACCGTTAACAAAAAACCTACAAGTCTGCCAGGGGTGGGGGGTAGGACACGATTGGCTCGATTTGGGCATTGGGGATTTCATTAGGATTCCTTTGGGGAACTAACGCTTGGGACCGACTTTTCTGGCATTCTGTCCCATTGAAAAATAGCCGGTTTTGCATAAAATCTTGATAACAACATTTCCTACAAACATGTGCCTCCCAACAATTAGTTCCCTAGAGAAAAGTATTGCAAAGTATGCTCTTCTATTAAACGTTCTAATTTGCCAATTCAGTTCAGGTGAGTCGCGTTTCTACGTCCAAAACCGGTTATACTCCCTTGGCATGTAGTGCTTTTTCATTGTGGAAAAATGGGCATTTTTTTTGCATAAAACCTATCATAAAAAGTTAAATATGTTCGGACAATTTAGTTCCCTACAGAAATGATTTCAAGTTGTGCTCTTCCTATTAAACATTAAATATGTTTTATCAGTCCCAGGACTCGTGTTTATTACATGTAAAAAGATTTTAAAAATCGCCACTTTTTGTATACAATACTAAAAATCGCATAAAATCATTGAATTTTAGTTTACAGCTGTTAGCTTGTTGAAAAAATAGAGATGTTGGGATCCAAAGGGTCCAAAACGTGAAAAGGACATCAGAATGCAAGCGTTCTAAAAAGGTGACATATAGAGAACCTTCATACTTGTGGACCATTCCACTTAAATACGTTGAAATGGTCCTTAATGATCAAACCAGCGCGCCCCCCCCATTTTATTCTTATATTAATGCTAGATTGGTGACTTAATTAAAAAGAAATTCTCCAATTACATCCATGTATTAGTTGGCCTTAGTTACATAGTATGAAATATTTACCTATCGCAGTGTCCAAACAGTCGAATGCTTTTATTGGACAACTTCTCCCCCCCCACCCCCCCCCCCCCCCAGCCCCATAATGTTGAGTCCTGCAATCGGGTTTTCATTGGAGAAGATCCAAACATTGATTGGTGGGGTGGGAAGGGAAGGGTGGGGGGTAGGATATATACAACGTTTTTGTGAAAATTTTATAAGAAACACTTAGTTCGCCAGGGATAGTCATGGGTAGATGTCAATATTATCTTTTCATTGAGTGCCTAGTGGCACGGATGTGATGGGATTAGGGGATAAAAAAAACAAATTCACCACAATTACTCTCGGCGATCAATGTGTTGGCTAACCAAACGTGGTTGCTAGAAAACTCATTTGTAAAATACCCACAGAAATCATTATTTGATCTTTGTAATATATACGTTACATTACTGTCAATAAATAGGATGACTCAGAAAATATTGTAATGAGAGCCCAAGTCCAAGCCATCTCCTAACTCAGTCCAAGCCATTTCTGTTCAAGCTTTTCTGTTCACGGTACCAGGGCACATATTATAAAGTGACAGATTTAATGTACAACAGAGGAACTAGCAATGTTTATTATTATCCATATCAATTATTTTCGGTTGATAATCGTGCCAATTAAAAAAACATCAGTAACCATTATGATGGCATTTGTTATGTTTCGTTTGTTACCCCGCGATGCCTTGAAGTAAATCCCATTTTGAATGAATTTCCATTTTACCCAGATTCTAATAGTTAAATCCTTCTTTTTTTTAACTTTCTTTACTTCCCAGTGAATATTTATTTTAGCCAAAACTTCAATACATAAAGTAAGCTGTAGTAAAACTCAAGATTCATTCAATAACTGGTGATTCAATTTGGGAAAAGGGGAGAAAAGAAAGACAGGATGAATAGTTTTTCAAGACGGGAAGGGGCTTCATGGACAAAGAAAAAATCACCACAGGGGCTCGACTTGTTCCTTTATCCGAATCACGGTCTCCCCCGCTGACATGTTGGACCGTGTTTTTCGTGTTGTTTCAATCTGATTTGATTTCGCCCTCCTGTAGCTGCTTCTTCCCTCTGTGCCGTTATCCATCACGTACCCTATAGAAATGTGTGCTCTGACAAACAGCCGTGACTCAATGACTATCGTACAGACCTTAGAAAGGATCAAGATTTTTTGGTGGAATACCGTGAATTACCGTAGCGATGTTAACAACTGACTTACCATTTCGCAATTTGGTTTCATCATTTTCCTTTATGATAACCGTGCATACCAATTTTAATATGATTGGAATAGAATATAATTAGACATGGTGCTATTACATTGTGCCAATTAATTAGGCGTACGTGAAATGATGTTTTTAACATGCCGTATTTTTTAACACATAACCACGAAAAGCTATGGCGTGATCCCTATGAACGTTAATTTGTGCAATATTGTCCGCTGAGCACAAAAACAGGGTTTGTAGATTTGTTAAGATAAAATCTGGTAACTTATTTGGTGAATTTGTGGATGGTTTTAAGTCTTCTTTCAATAAATTCAGGACATTTCTGGTGCTACCACTGTTGATGTGTATTTTAAAAATATGGTTTGAAAAAGTCACAGCTACCAAATGTCATTAATTTTTATTCCTGTTTTGGTTCCAAATTTGGTAATAAAATAGCCATTAATATTGGGAACAAAATATAATATCTATCATTCCTCTTTTACTATGCAGGAAGAAAATTGTTGAATCTGGGACCAGAATTGGTCCAGATAGCAGTAGAAAATCATGGAACAGTGAAAACCCTGTCCCCCTCCTGAGCAGAAGGACAGCAAAGAGAGAAAAGTTTTATACAGATTCGCTTCTATAGAGTTGTACAAAAGTGATAAGTGCTGACAATGGCACAAACGTGCGAGTATTTGTAAATAGGGCTTCATTACAGTCCAGTAAGGAGGCACTCGCGGTTTATAAATGTAAAATATTTTAAATTTAGCTTTTTGTCCTATAATACTCAATATCGCCTAAAAAAGCATGACATTTTTAAACACAGCTGTAGATTGTATAAAATTGAAAAATAGAGATTGTGGCATCCAAAGGGGGTCCAAATCCATGAAAAGGAATTCTAATGTAAACGGTCTTCTTTAGGGGAGGAATTCTTACGTGTATTTTCTACGACCTTGGCCCAAGTAGTGTAATACATTGCAAAATAAACTTTTAAGACTTTGTTCAAACATCTGAGTGTGTCGTTGCTGTAGGTTGGCAGTCCTATACCCCCCCCCCCCGAGCTGCCACATGCCAGTAGGCAAAGTGCTACCATGGTTTATCCTAGTTTGCTTTGTCGAGGAAGTCAGACGGCTACCATCGAGAAAGCTTGACAGTTCTAGACTTGTCGCAGACCAATCCGGCCCCCAATATAGTAGAAGTTACTTTCTGGGCACTAGTTGGTTTGGGCCATGGTTTTTTAAAAAAAATTCGAGGGGTTTGGGTCCTATGGACTCGGGCATGCAACCCAAATAATGCTGATTTTGAACAGCACTGACTGAACAGCTAGTTACGAGTTATTAACCATTGAAATGAGACCTGATTAACATGTCAAAAGTTTTATTTGGTAAAAAATATCTCTGTGGTTCTTAATCATACAGTATGTAATTCACCAACCAGGAACCACTTTTGTGTTGTCTGCACGAGGGTGGGCCATAGGAATAGGGAATTGCTTTGGCAGTGTGTGTAGGTTCTGTATGCTGTCCCAGGCAAAATTCCAGTTATCCCAGTGAAAGTTGTTCCATTTTCCGTACGGAACTAACTGGTTTTTTCCCTGTTTTCCTGTCTGTTTCCCTGGTCTTCCTGAGTTCGTTCCCCCTGGTCCCTCCCCCACCTGTTGCTACTTGTTCCCCTTTTCCGTCCCGGCCTCCCTTTTTTCCCGGATGCCACGCTCTTCCCCGGGGCCTCTGGCTTTGCACTGGTTCCCGTTGCCCCCCAGTTTCGCCCGGGCTCCCTGGCCTTTTGCTTGGTGGGGGGTGGGGGGTGTAAAAATGTTGACCAAATGTTAACCCTAACCCTAAATATAAGTGCCGCTGTTTCCACATATGTGCGACCATTTCTGATACTTGCTTACAATGGGACCTTGATTAGTGACCAATGTTGGTGGACCTATGGCTTTATTTGTTTTGATTAACATTCAGGAACTTCAGGTGACATTGGCCCCATTCTCAACTGCCAATGGCCAGACCACACATGCATTTGGTGAACCACTGTATTTTGTTGTTAACAATCATGAACTACAATGCATGTGCGATGATTTTATACAAGTACTGCGCCAGAATTTTAGCACAAGATTTGAGTTCCGATGGAACGTCAGATGTGGAGGTCGGTGTTAAGTACACGGTGTTATCAGATATCAATGACCTTGCGTTGACTGTAGAAATATGATTGCAACATGTAAAAAAGGGTATATAGTTTGCATACATCTGGGGAATGGGTTGGGTGCAGCGTATTCTTTGTATTTTTTATCTTCCTCGGACTCTTCCCTCAAGGAGGGTATCGCCCCCCCAATTCCCGTGGGACTCGGGGTAAAGAATAGGCCCAATGTATATTCGCCTGCATGTTGTAGGAGGCGACTGAAAGAGAGGGAATATCATGTAATGTTCCAAAAAATGATTGTGGTTGTTAGCGGTCTCGGTGGTAACACTCCTTTCCAAGTGTTTTAAGCCGATGATCTAAAATAGTATACTTGATCCATGGATCCATTTAGCTGTGGGTAATGAATACTTCCTGTTGGAGTATATCCGGTTTTGTGCTTTTATGTAGACTTCTGTTTTCTGTGTGTGCTTAGATGTATTACCCAAATCAATGCAATCAGATTCCCGGGCCTTTCAATTGTATAATTAACCTTTTCAGTTTTGTAACAAACAATAAGTCATCAAAAAAAAAACCGCTGCACTTATGATTTGCAAAAATATTTTTTGAAATTTTAGGTTTTTTCTTTTTTTAAAGTTAAATAAAAACAAACGCGGTTTGGATAGGTAAAAAGAAGTATAGTTGAGTTTGTGTTATGAAGAGAAGGACAAAGAGTGAATGAAATATTCATCCTGATGCATAGCCAGGTGGGGCAAAGGTGAGGCTGAGTGCCCACTCTGAAAAAAATCTGAGGGGACTATCGGGGCGAAATAAAACACAGATATTCATGTTAAATCATCACCTCCCTTTTCGGATTCTTTGCCTGCGACCGGGAAATTTTGTTTGTGATCGGGACTTTTTTTGCACCTACCGGGAAAGTGACCCCTCGAACCACCGGGCTGGCTAAGTGCGGTATTCATCATGATTAAGTTCTTATGTTTATATTTTGTAAAATGTTGGAAATTATCAAGTAACCATGGTGACACTATTGTGTTTGAGTTTTTTGATCGTTTTAAATTTGATACCTTACCATAATACCGGCCCGCCTACTTAGTGTCTTGGCAATAAGTTGTCATGTATGGTGGTAAGTCAATCACTGAAAGTATTAGTGCAAGACATTTCAATCAGCATTGAAATCTGTGATAGTTGCAACAAAATGAAAAAGGATGTTTTCCATGTTTTAATTTTGATTTCATTGTACTTTATTTTTGTCCTCAGAATGAAGTTGACAAAACCTTTGTCAAATGTAAACTAGGAGTGAGGTAATAGGGTAAGGAGTTGTTGCTATATCATGTTTATAGAAGTTGAAGCCAAAGTTTCTTCATGATTTCACGGTGTGTAATCGCTAAACTATTTTTAAATTATAGGTCTATGTTGTATCGTTTCACACAGATCGCTTACTGTTTAATTAAATTCAGTGTGACGCGAACGCTTCAGGCCTCCAATAACGTCAATACCTGGGTTTCACTTATCAATTTAAGTTGCGTACATTTTCACAGCTCCTTTAAGAATTATTGATAGACACTTTTTCTGATCTGTTTTACCAAACCATTCTGCTGTTAATTTATCCCTGTGGTTTAATTAGTTCAAGCTCCTTCTCGGTTACTAATAATGTGAATAAGGTCAGGTGTAGTCTTTCGTCTTGTTATGTGTAATGTCTGGTCTTGAGTGAGTTTTAGTCCATTGAAACACATAGAACTCATACCAAATCTCAATATCAATTTGGGACTTAATATGAGAGCCTGACAATTGTATGACTAATTCCCAATTACCGTGGGAAAAAAAATTGCAATTTTTTATGGTAGAACTTTAACTTCATTTTATTCTTTATTTTACTGAGGAGCTATTTCACAGTACACACTTGATCTATTTATTATATAGAGTCAATATATAAATACAAAGGTCTAGGTGTAGCAGTGTATTCCTTTGTGGTACCGAAATTATGGGCACCGAATTCGACACACATGCAACAATCAGCCAGCTCTAAAAATTAGGCAAATTTGGCACCATGATCTATCAATTCAAATTTTTTTTTTTTTTTTTTTTTGAGTGGGCAATTGCCATAACATGTTCACATCATCACGCAGTTGGGGCGCCAGACCTCTTTTTCTGGGGGGAAAACGGGGGGCACAGTGAACTCTTGGGGGGCAAAAGTGAAATTCTGGGGGGGGGGGCAAAATATGAAAATTTGGAATTTTTTCACCATTTTGGCCCAAAACACTGATTTTGGCCCAAAATCACTGAATTTTGCTCCAAATCCTTCATTTTTCTTCGACCAGAGGGGGGAAAACTGGGGGTCACTGCCACTGATCATCAGGCCCCAAGATATGACTTTTTGTATTTGAAAAATAGAAAATATGTAATGAATGTTGAAAACTTAATAGAAAAATTGGGTGTATGGTATCCATTTGTATGATGCACAAAACACCGTATTGGCCTGCAAATGTACCTCTAGTTAGTAG
The DNA here is from genome assembly GCA_023653785.1 of Ophioderma brevispina. NCBI lineage: Eukaryota > Metazoa > Echinodermata > Ophiuroidea > Amphilepidida > Ophiodermatidae > Ophioderma > Ophioderma brevispina. The sequence continues at coordinate 15,418 of JAMKCH010035331.1, read as the reverse complement.
TTAGGTACTTTGTGTGCAATATGCAGTATAGCACAAAGCAGATCCATTAAACATGATTTCTTAGGTGGGGGAAAATTTTTTCAAATGAGCTTTTTTCTCCAATTTTTCCCCCCCAAATTTTTTCCTCCAACAATTTGGCAAAAGGTGGACCTTTTGACAGAAATTTTAACCTTTTTTGTCACGAAAACAATACAACCCTAATTTTTTGGAAGTTTGTTACAATCCGTTTAACCTGTAAAATATATTTGAAATTTATGAAAAAAAGTTTTTGAATTGAAAGGATGTGTATTTTGTCTCAATTGCAGTAGAGTTCTCCTTTAGATTATAATGAGAATGGCCTGCTTTAATTAGGCCATGCCACCATTTAGATGAATAGTTGCACTATATACATGTTGTTTCTTAATATGCATCAGTGCACATGACAACTAGTGGTGGCAGTTAAGTGGACGCCGTCTGCATTGGATGATAAAAAAGATTGTCACCGATTGTCCTGAAAACATCACGCCATAGTTTTATGGCAAGTTTATATCTCTGGGTGGTTTTAATTAATTGAAAACCTTGGATGTGCGTTGACAGAACATTGCTTCGTGTTTCACAAACAGTGGAATACGATTCGAGTGTATCTTAGATACGTAGATCATAAGCATAAAGTTGGCTCATGATGCATTTTCCAATTGATTTTTCTCTTTTTATCGTATGTTGGTCTCACAAAAGTGGCTGTGGCCATTCAAGGATGGGACGGCGTAGCAATGTTTACCGATGCCACAATAGAAATGTTTCACAAGCAAGCTGTGGAAGGAGAGTGAATCATATGCTCTTGCTTGTCACATTGCTTATCTTTGGTGAGTAATTACCATTTCTATTTTATCAGTACTATGTTGGGGTTTAGTGTTTTTACATTGAACACGTTGAGAACTGTGGAAGGAATGACTGTGGTAGTCCCCTTGCATTGCCTAATTTGATGATTTCTGAAAAGAGCCATGTTCACTACTGAGATGCCCTCTTGTCACATATGCAACATGTCGCCTGCCTAAAGATTACATTAACATTGCTTAAAGATGCTAGAAAAAAAACAAAAAAAAAAAAAAAAAGACCCCCCCCCCCCCCCCCCCCCCCCCCCCCCCACAACGCAAATCTTGCTTTTCACCTCTCCCCTTCCCCCTTTTCTCTTACAAATTCCCTTGTCACAAACCTATTTTCCACGTGTTTTGGTTAGTCTTACACGATCTTCTCGATTTGGGACATTGGGGATTTCATTAGGATTCCTTGGTGAACTAACGCTTGGTACCGATTTTCTGGCATTCTGTCCATTTAAAACTAGCCGTTTTTTCCTAACTCTTTTATACAAATTAAATCTCTTACCAACAATTAGTTCCCCTAGAGAAAAGTATTTCAAAGTCAAATGCTCTTTCTATTAAACGTTTCCTATTTTGCCAATTCAGTTCAGGGAGTCGCGTTTCTACGTACAAACCCGGTAATAATGCGTTGGATGTATGCTTTTTCAACTGAAATGGCATTTTTTTTGCATAAAACCTATGCATAAAAAGTAAATATCGTTCGGACAATTTAGTTCCCCTACAGAAATGTAAAACAAAAAAATTTCAATTCAAAAAAACAAAAATATTAAACTTAAATATGTTTTTAATTCAGTCCCAGGCACTCGTGTTTATACCTGGTAAAAAGATTTAAAAATCGCCTTTTTTGTCTACCAAAAAAAACATATAGTTTTTTTTTAATAGGAAATCAAAATTTTTATTTCGGGACGCGTGTCACCTTTAAACCTATAAGAACGGAGGTTAGACACTTATCTCGTTTGTTGGGTCGGGGGATGGGGGGAAGAGGAGAACTCGGCGCCCGTCGAGCGTAGGATGTGCTGTGAGGAGGGGGTGCGCGGTAGGAGCGAGCGGGTTGTGGGGTACGGGTAGAGGTGCAGAGAGATACAGGGGAAGCAGTTGAGTGTAAACGGGAGAACATGCAGCTCACCGTTAAATGTGAAATACGGCATTGGGGAGGATTTAGAAAGTATGAGCGTTTCCGCTTTTCTCTGTCCTGGCCACCATTCTGTTGCAATGGGAAGGTAGGGATGGAATATAGGTATAAATACCTATTGAGGCGAAAAGTGGCGACAGGAGAAATAAAGATGAACCATGGCTAGTTGGGATAGTCCTAGGTTACTGTTTTTTTGTTGCAGTTGCATAGACAGGTATAGCAAACATAAAGGATTGTACCTGGTTATTTGGTGGAGAGGTCTCGTCGATTACATGGATTCAGCGGCCGTGCTTTGTGCTTTTTGTTGCTACGTGTTGATGCTTAAGGTAATTGGGATGGTGCCTGGACCTCGTTGGTGCTTAGTGGGTTTTTGGGGGTAGGTACCTGGTAGTACGGAGGATGGAGAAGCGTGGCTCCTTATGCTGCTCCCCGCTCTACGCTGCACATCATTGAAATTTTAGTCCAGCTGTAGATTGTTGACAATAGAGATGTTGGGATCCAAAGGGATCCAAAACGATGAAAAGGAATCCAAAATGAAATGCCGTTTCTAAAAGGTTCACATATAGAGAACATTCATACTTGTGGACCATTCCTTAAAATATTTAAAACAGGTTTAAAAAAAAAAAAAACATTTTTATTCTTATTTAAATGTCCTAGAGTGGTGATTAAAAGAATTCTGCATTACATCCGTGTATTAGTTGGCCTTAGTTACATATGTATGAAATATTTTTACAATATCTGCCGTGCCAAACATTTCGAAATGCTTTTTATTGACCAACTTCTCCCCCCCCCCCTTAAAAAAGCCCCCCCCCGCCCCCATTCAATGTTGCGTCCTGCAAATCTGGTTTTCATTGGAAAGAAAGCCAACATTTATTGGTGGTAGGGGGGGGTGGTAAGGGAAGGGTGGGTGGGTAGGATAATATCCAACGTTGTGAAACTTTATAAGAACACTTAGTTCGGCCAGGTATATCATGGGTGGTTCACTTTATTAATCTTTTCCTTATTTGCCTAGTGGCACTGATGTGATGGATTAAAAAACATTACAGTAAACCGTATTGATGCATTTTTTGAGTTTCGTTTTACCCGAATATTCCTTAGAGTAAATCCTTTTGAATGAATTTCATTGTATTACCCCGTCTTTACTATAGTAAATCCTTTTTTTTTACTTCTTAATTCCAAGTGAAATATTATTTAGCCAAAATCTTCAATACATAAATTGTTATTAAAATCACGTTCCATCAATAACTGGTGCTTCAATTTGGGAGAAAGACAGACATGCTTAAAGTTTTCAAGAAAGGGAGGATTCAGGAAAAAAAAACATTCCACCACCGGGGCTCGAACTTGGTTCCTCTGTATCCAGAATCCACTGTCTTCTCCGCTGAACCATGTGAGACACGACTGTTTCGTGTTTGTTTCAATCTGTTTTAGTAGAGAAGAATACATGTAGTGATTTATTACCCTCTGTGACGGTATTCAATCACGTACCCTATAGAACTGTGTGCTCTTGCAACAAGTATTCAATTGATATCGTAAAGAATTGCAAGGATCAAGATTTTTGTTTGAATAGCCGTGAATACCGTGCGATTTGTTAACCAAAGGACTACCATTTGCATTGTTTCCATCATTTTCCTTTAAGATTACCGTGGCATACCGATAGAAATATGATTGGAATAGAAGATTAATAGAAAGTGAATTATTTTGCCATATTAGTAGGGCGTTACGTTGAATGATTGTTTTAACTGCCGATTTTTACAAATAACCCAGAAAAGCATTGCGTGATCCCTATGAACGTAATTTCAGTATCAATTCGTACGATTGAGCACAAAACAGGGTTTGTAGATTTGTTAAGATAAAATCTGTAACTTATTGTGTAATTGGATGGTTTTTAAGTTCTTTCAAGAAAATTCCGACATTTCTGGTGCACCACCATGTTGATTTTGTATTTCCATAATATGTTTGAAAAAGTCACAGCTACCAAATGATCCATTAATTGTTATCCTAGTTTTGGTCCAAATTTGTAATAAAATAGCCATAATTACTTTGCAACAAACTTATCATATCTATCCATTCATTTTGACTAGCAGAAAAAAATCAAAAAATTGTACCATAATTCGTATAAGCAGATAAATAAAGGGGAAACCCTGAGCAGAAGTTTGATACAGCGTCGCTTCTATAGCTTTGTACAAAATGTGATAATGTGCTGACAAAAAGGCACAAACTGTGCCGAGGTAAGTAAAATAGGGTTATTTCAGTCCCAGGCACTCGCGGGTATACATGTAAAGTATTTTAAATGTAGCCTTTTTGTCTATAACTACTCAATATCGCCTAAAACACCTGAAATTTTACACAGCTGTAGAGTGTTGTGAAAAATAGAGATGTTGGCAGCCACAAAGGGGTCCAAAACCATGAAAAAGGAATTCTAAGCTAAACTGGTCATTTGAGGGAATTCTGTACGTGTTAATTTTTAGGCCAAGCATTGGTCACCGTATTAGTAACATTGCAAAATCAATTTTAAGCCTTTGTTCAATATCATCTGAGATGTGTTGTTTGTGTTAGGTTGGCATGTCTACCCCCCCCCCCGAGCTTGCCACATGCAGAAGGCAAAAAACGTGCCTAATGGTTTATTCCTAGGTTGCTTTGTCTGAGGAAGTCAGAGCTACCATCGAGAAAGCTGACAGCTCTAAACTTGTATGAAGACAAAATCCATTAGAACCCAATATAGTAGAAGTTACTTTCTGGGCACTAGCTGGTCTAGCATTGTTTTAAATCGAGGTTTGGGTCCTATGGAACCCTCTGAGATGCAACCAAATACTGATTGATTAAAGCAATGGGACTGAAACGCTAGCACAGAGTTATTAACCATTGAAATGAGCTGAGTAAATCAATAATTTTGTATCAAAAATATCTCTGTGGTTCCTTATCACCCTGATGTAATTCACACAACCAGGCACAATTTTTTGTTGTCTGCAGAGGGCCACATAGGAATAGGAAGTGCTTTGGCAGTGGTGGCTGTCTGTATGTCGTGTCCCAGGTCAAATTCCAGTTGATCCCAGTGAAAGTTGTTCCAGTTTCCGGACGAACTAACTGGTTCAACTCGTTTTGAATGTGTAACTGGTCTTACTGAGTTCAACTGGTCACTGCAAAACCTAGTTGATAATTGTTCCATTTTTCCGTCACGGAATCAACTTTTTAACTGATTCAATCTGGATATTAAAACTGGGATCAACTGGAGGTGAAACTGGTTCCCGTTGAAACCAGTTTAGCCGGGCAACTGGAATTTTGACCTGGGGTGAGAAAAATGTTTGACCCACCAAATGCCTTAACCCTAAATAATTGGCCCGCTGTTTTCCTAACATGTGCGCACATTTAATGGATACTGCTACAAGGGATCCTTCTTGATCTAGTGACCAACAGTTGGTGACCTCATGTAACCTTGGTGACATCTGTGACATTTGGCCCCTCTCAAACTGCCAAGGCAGAACCACAAAGCATTTTGGTGACCACTGTAGTTTGTTGTAACAATATAAATACCAAGCAATGTCGATGATTTTATACAAGTAATGCGCATGCATTTAGCACAGCATTGAGTTCTCTTGATGGGAACGTTCATATGTGGAGGTGTTAGTACGGTCGTTATAGATATCAATGACCTGCGTTGATGTTCATGAAATATGATTGCAAGCCATGTAAAAAAGGTATAGTTTGCTACATCTGGGGAATGGGTTGGTGCATCGTATCTTCCCTCGCCTCTCACCTCAAGCGGTCTCGCCCCCCCCATCCCGTGGGCTCGGGTAAAGAATAGGCCCAATGCTATCTCTGCTTGTATGTAGGAGGCGACTAAAAGGGACATATCATGTAATGTTTTCCAAAATGAATGTGGTTGTAGCTGTAACTTTAAAAGTGTTTCAGCATGATCTAAAATAGTCTTACTTATACATGTATATTTACTAGGTAATGAACTACTTCCTTAGATTCCCTTGTTTTTGCTTTTACTGTAGACTTATGTTTTTCTGTGTGTGGAGAACAAATTCAATGCAATCAATAGTTTAATGTCATATATTAACAACCATTTAATTTTTTTTAACAAAAATAAGTCATCAAAAAAAAACCCTTCAATAGATGTTTTTGCAAAAAATATTTCTTTAAAAAGTCTGTTTTTATTACTATTTGACTTATCTTGGGCTATTTTGTGTGTTATGATAATGTAAAAGAACGTATTTTTGTTTTTGTGTATGAGAGACAAAGTGAAAATATCATCCAGTGTGCATAGCAGGTGGGGGAAAGGGGGGAGGCAGAGTGCCCCCTCGAAAAAAATCTTGAGGGGATACGGGAAATAAAACACACGATATTCATGTTAAATCAGCCCCTTTTTCGGATTCTTTTGCCTTCTACCGGGAAATTTTATGTTTGTGCATCGTGTACTGGGGTTTGTTGCACCTACCGGAAATGCCCCCTCGGAACCACCGGGCTGGCTACGTGCCTGTTCATCATGATAATTTTATGTTATCTTTTGTAAATGGTTTTGAATTAAGTAACCATGGTGGAACACATTGTTTTGAAGTTTGTCGTTAAATTTTAATACCTTACCTTTAATACCGTGCCCTACTTATGTCTTTGTGCAATATGTTTCTATGGGTATGGAGTCATCACGGAAGTATTAGTTGGCAAGACATTTCAATCAGCATTAAATCTGTGATATTTTGCTAACAAATGAAAAAGATGTTTCCATGGTTTTATTTTTTTTAATACTTTATTTTTGTTCCTCCAGAATGAATTGACAAATTTGTCACAATGTAACTAGGATTGCAGGTAAGGCATTTTGCTATATCACTGTTTATAAGTTAAAGCAAGTTTTCCTGAATGTCAGGAATTGCTAAACTATTTTAAATTTATAGCGAACTTTTTCCTATCGTATATAGGTTTACTGTTATTAAATTAATGGGAATGACAAAATTGGTAATCATTCTATTTTTTTTTAAGGAAGGGCCAAAATGTCTTTACACAAGTTTTTCTTAACTGTATAATAATGTATACTGCATTGTCGTATAAATAAGACTACATTTATTCTACTCAATTTGAGTATAATACTTTAATCTAGATCATTTAACTTGTTATTTTTAAAGTTTTTTATTATTCCAATTGTGATCAGTATAAATTATGTTTATATGGATCCAAGCATGCAAATATCGGATCCAAAACATAATATGATAAAATGGATATTTTATGTTAATATTTGTTCTCTATTTGAATTTAAACATATTGGCTTGACTATATATGGACTTGACTATATACAAATCTTTTTGACAAACTAATAGTTCGACCAATAAATAGGCTCATTCAAACATTTTTTATACCACCAATTAGGTCATAGATTAAAAACTGGGAACTCATAGTTAATAGGGTCACTGAGTAACATATGAGTTAAAGGTCATTTGACAAAACATTTGGAGACTTGCAAAAATGGCAACACTTACGATCTGCAGATCACCTAGTCTATACAATACTCGTGATCAGAATGAACCAATTGATGTGTATGTAAGGATGAAACACAAAAGTCTATTGGGCGTAGTTATAATTTTGTGGGTAATTCATGATGTTGTTTTACCTTAGTCATTACAATGGCTAAGCCTGTACTTCAAGCCGTTTCTGTCTGTCTTTGTTCGTTCTTTCACAATCTTCTTCAAAATGCTACTAGTGCTAAACGCTGTCTGATGCAGGCAAAAATTGGTCAGAAGAACCAGTGACCCAAGGGCCCGCCGCCTATATGCCTATACACAGAGTGGGGTCAAATGTAAATAGAACGATTAAAGGGGAATGCGTGGAACGTTCATTTGATCAGTACGAAATTCAATGGTTGGGGCTTATTAGTGCGTTTATATTGCTAACGTTCAAATGAACTGAGAAAAAATTGTATTGTACTAGATTAAATCCACAAATATATTTAAAGTATGAAGTCTAACATTTGAAATCATAGCTGACAGACAGCTTCGATATGGTGTAGGCCAAAGCGGCAATTGCCATGAACCGATCGAGAACATCCAGTGAACCAGTGAAAATGGTTTAGCTCGTGGCTTCATTGGATATTATTTTAAACAAGAAAAAAACATGGGTCCTTTCTCAACCAATGGAAAACAAGGTTGTATCATAGGAACGGGAATTTCCTTTACGAGAAAAATGCTGTCTGAGGAACTGTATATTTGGCTGGAGGGTTGATTGGTGGCATGTTATGCATTTCTGAATACACAATTTCTTTGTGTGCCAAATTGCCTTCCACTGCACTGACATTGCTAGATACAGGCACAGAGTGAAGTTGGACAAAGATTTCTAAATCTGCAAGAAAAATTTTTTTTTTACTTTGGGATTTTGGGTTCAAAGTTGGTCGTGTCTGGGTATGAAGATGCAAGGTAGTTGTATAGGGCACTACTTACGTTACTACTGGCAAAGAGGGGTGACCCACCTAGTTCAAATATCTTTCCTGTGAATATTTTTTATATACTTCATTAATATATTCTGGTTATTGATTGGTTGAAAGTGGGTCACATGTTAAAAATAGATACACTATATCACTTGAGGATGTGTCGAAAAAAACTATTCACGTCCGTAAATAGACCTGGAAGCCGTATATGTTCTTTTCCCTCGTAACGAATGTTGCAGTTCATAGATCATGAATAGTGATGACATTTATATGTACACGCTAAACGAGACTATTTTACCCCGCATTACCATATGGCACACACCCAGAAACGATTTAAAGCGATCGTAATATGTAGGATGTCAAACCTATGTATTTCCACTGACCTTTCGCAGATGACATATCGACAGCGAGGTCAACTCTACGAAATCAACAAGATGAACGAGAAGCGGGGAGAAAGAGTGATTTCCCCAGTAAAACGCTGTGTTTTATGAAACTGTATGATGATGACGACAAATTGGAAGATTTTTATCAACAATTGCTTTACCGTAAACAATACAAATAAGCAGATCAAATATACCTCGCCATTTACGATTTTCAACGAGGCAGCTTGTGAGGTAAGCTTGCCGGCGATCATGTTCAATTCGACGTTAGCGTAGGACCAGCTTGATAACACAGATTAGGTAAGTTTAGTTGGAAGTTTGACTCACTGTGAGTCATGATGTTTGCATTAGGCCATTTTCGGAAACTCTTTGGAAATTTGACCTTTTTAAAAACCAAATTATTTAAGATTAAATAGTAAGAAGTGTACATGTAATTGTATAATAATAATGGACGCAGAAATAGCCTCAAGATGAAGACGAGCAGCCATTGGGGGTGTAGCGTAGGCTAGGGACATAGGCCTAGGCTTTGGGGCAGTTTAATCTTGATTTTATGAAAGTTCTTTCAACCAACAGCAATAAACAATGAATATATTAATATATATCAGAAATAGTACTATGATGTAACCAAGGGGGCCAATTTTAATCAGAGCTCAACTTTAGGCCAGTTTATATATTTGTATACATAAACCAAAGTCAGTTCATATCATCATTATTGACTCTTTTACCAGGCAACCTACCTGTGACATAAATGTAATGTTACTCTTAAGTCAACCGGGATATCATTGATAATTCAATGCGACTCATCTGATATGGAGGCTACTCTGACACTGTAGTGATCTACATTATTCGTTTAGAAACAGCACAGAAGATGCATCCTGGGAAAAAAAAAAAAAAAAACATCTTAAATTGTGGAGTATGCAGTCAGGAAATGACTTCCTTGCTGTTAGTAATTGAATGCTCGTGTTGAGAGGCAGGATTGGTTGATTTTTGATTCATATTTAAACATGATAATAGTCTAAAAAACTGATGTGATACAATTGGGAAAACTGTCAGATGTCGCTCTTGGTCAGTTCAGACTGCCTGCTGCCTACTGGATTTGTCTTGTTTGAGCCACCTGGAATAGGCATCTGACTGGACAGCTTTGGAATGTGCCACATTTAATCCATACCCAATTAAACTGCCTGTTTTAATGTGTACAATTCCATTGCTGACCACTAGCCAGCTCCTGGTACACTCAAACAGAATAATTTGAAACAGACAGGCAGGCCGTCTCAAAACTGATGATGTGTGCGACTTCGACGGGTTTCCCCCCAGGATCGCATCAAATGTGTGACCCAATCTGATCCAACTCCAGACTAAACAATTAGTCAATGAACTTAAAATGTGGCAATGTGTGATGCACGTGAATGAGGTCATATACTGTAATACTTTTTGAGAGGTTATGAATATTAATGAGCTCATTTGCATATTGATTAGACCACAGTGTTGTGGGGCCATCTTAATTATGCAACTGCGTAAATTCTGGTAATCTATGGTTTGGTTTACAAACACATTTTCATTTTTGGGGATGAAGTCTTTGAAATTGGTAACTTTACCTAGTCCTTTTACACAGTTTTAGAGAGTTGTCAAACCCACATTTTGGACCCTTTTTTAAATTATCCAACCTAAACCCTCAAATCTCTGTGTCCTGTTAAGGTTTTTTTTCTTCTCTTGACAAACAAAGTTTTAGTGTTTTTTTATTAACCACCAATTGTTTTCTTTTCAGATATGTTATTTCCAGGCATCCTTGGATCAACCACTACCAGTCACATATAATTTCTATGCATCTATTTCGGTCTTCAGATTGTCCTTTTTATATTCATTAAAGATAGTAAGTAATCCATACATTGCATACCACCTCTTTATATTATGTACTGATTACCATCAATTGAATTGTTATATTACAACAGGTAGTGGCAAGTATGACGTAGTGCTAAGTATGACTTTGGTTTTAAAGATTAGTGCCAGATTGGAAGTTGATTCTGCTTAGTTTCTTGGTTGAATATTTTAAAGGTTACAGGCAGTTGCTTAGTCAGGTGGGGTCAAAGGGGGCAGAGTGCCCCCTCTGAAAAATCTTGAGGGGAATCGGTGAATAAAACACGGATATTCATTTTAACCCCCTTTTCAATTCTTTTGCCCTGCGCCGTAAATGTTTGTTTGCTTGTTGATAGGGACATTTGTTGCACCTACCGGGAATTGCCCCCTCGGAACACACCGGGCTGGCTACGCGCCTGGTGACAATTCTGATTTCATTATTTCATTATTTCCTCATATCATTATCTAACTGCTGTTGAATACACTAATCTACCCTATATTTATTGACATAAAACAAAGTTTACAAGTACCTTACTAACAAAACAGAGGTATTGCAGGTTATTTCCTTCAAAGTTTTAAAAATCATTTCAAACATTTTGCACTGAGTATCGGATAACAATGGACAAAAATATGGGAGGAAATTCATTATTTTTGTTAAACTGTGACACCGCCTCCTAATGACACTTTTTTAAAATGAACTGGAAAGGAATTTGAATATTTTTGAGCAACTGAAAATTGTTTATTTTTTTTTTTTTTTTTATTTTTTTTTTTTTTTTTTTTTATTATCACGTTATTTTCAAGAAAAGAAAATATTTTCCACAGTGGCAAATCTGAAAAAATTTTGGCCCCCCCCCACCCAACAGGAACTAAAACAATTTCCCTGGCCTTAAAGGTGGCAACAAGAGAGATTTTGAGGCATCGAAATATTGGTCATACAGTAATTTCATATAGATTAGGACACTCAAGAGATTCTTATCTTTATTTTGCTACAGAAAATGTCTTAAAAAGAGAGAAAAAGGGTTATTTTACATTGCTCATATTTCAATGTAAAACATTCCGATTTCGTATTGCTCCTATATGAAATATTTGTATCAAAGAAACGTTTCTCAGCTTCAATACATTTCGGTATGGATATTTTTTGATGGAAAGCTTTACATCGGATCAAAAATTACTTTCAATGTTTTTAGTATACCTGATATGTGAAAATCTCTCTTTGCAACCTTTAAAAGAGGGATAGACGTAGCCCTGTATCATGACTCTAGTAGAACCTATGACCAAAAATGATGATTTCCGCAAGTCCTTAGTCCTAGAATTTGTACACAGGCCTACCTCTATATACGGTTACGCGTATGTTTGAACTCGCAATTAAAGACTTTTATCCTTATAGTAAATTACTCTCTCAATTCTTTTTCGCTATTTGGCTCTACATACCGCCATTTGCATGTTTCTGCTATGGTACATACCTATTTGTTTTCCCTTAAGTGGGGTCATAATTCTGATCTGGCGGGAATGCGGGCATATTCTTGAGCAGAGAATCAACTAAAAAGTTGTGACTAACTTTTTCTCAAGGAATATAGTGAAAAATCATAAAACAAGGTACTGGAATCACAAAATGGACGTTTAATGTTATGTGCATGCTTGACTCTGCAGATTAAAGACTTTATCTGTATAGGTCACTCGCTCAATTTTATTGCTGCATATGTGAGTACCTATGTTTTGTTCCCTTCAAGTGGTGTCATAGATCCATGCAAACCAGTCCCCTGGTTGTAGGAAAGAACTCTGTCATCTCTTCATTGCAATAGCGGAGGAGGGACCAGGTTCATGACGGTGTAGTTTTTGTGAATGTCTTTAACTTAAACATGCTATACGTTTTGCTGTAAAAGACTTGTGATCTCAATATAAAAAAGAATCTGAATAAACTTTTATTCAACACTGCATGATTGAAACAATAGATGCAGACAAAATGATTGGCATATTTGGTCATGTAATAAAATTAAAGTCTTTTGAATAGCTGAAATGAAGAGTGGTCAACATCACCCAATATTAAAAAATGAAAAACCATCAAAACATGGAAATACTCCAATAGAGGAAATGAAAATTTATTTTTGTATTGCTTGGTGTAACTTTAGTAGATAGCAGTTGCATAGTGTGACTATCTTGAGTAGATAACAGCTGTATGTGATCGCTATCTTGAGTAGATAGCAGCTTTATGTGATGACTATCTTGAGTAGATAGCAGCTGATGTAATGGCTATCTTGATAGATAGCAGCTGTATTTGATGACTATCTTGAGTAGCTAATCAGCGTATGTGATGCTATCTTGAGTAGATAGCGCTGTAGTGATGGCTATATTGATTAGATAGCAGCTGTTGTGCTGACAGTTTGAATAGTATTGCAGCTGTATGTGATGACTATCTTGAGTAGATAGCAGCTCTATGTGATAGCTATCTTGAGTAGATAGTAGCTGTATGTGATTGCTATCTTGAGTAGATAGCTGTATGTAATGGCTATCTTGAGTAATAGCAGCTGTATGTGATGACTATCTTGAGTATATAGCAACTGTTTGTGATTGCTATCTTGAGTAGATAGCAGCGTATGTAATGGCTATCTGAGTATAGAAGCTGTATGTTGGCTATCTTGAGTAGATTGCAGCTGTATGTGATGGCTATCTTGAGTGATACAGCTGTATGTGATGGCTCTCTGGTAGATAGCACTTATTGATGGCTACTTGAGTAGATAGCAGCTGTATGTGATGGCAATCTTGATTAGATTGCAGCTGTATGTGATGGCTATCTTGAGTATATAGCAGCTGTATGTGGTGGCTATCTTGAGTAGATCGCAGCTGTATGTGATGGCTATCTTGGTAGATAGCTGTAATGTAATGATATCTTGTATTAGATCGCAGCTGTATGTTGATGGCTTATCTTGAGTAGATAGCACTGTATGTTATGGCTATCTTGAGTAGAAGCAGCTGTATGTGATGGCTTCTGAGTAGATAGCAGCTGTGTGTTATGGCTATCTTAAGTAGATACACTGTGATGACTATCTTGACAGATAGCAGATGTATGTGAAAATGGGGTCTTAACTTTTTGGTAAAATATGTAATGAGTTCATTGTATCACCCCAAATTTACAAAATGGGAAGAAAACAAACATGGAATGTAATAAGATAAAATTTAAGAAAAAGTGTTTTGTATTGGTTGGAGTAACGAATTATGTATCTTGCTTTGTGCAAGATGCACAATCATGCCATGCTGCAAGAGGAACTGTTTGCTTACATTTTTTGTGGGCTGCCAGCATAGCTGTCAGGACCACTTCGTAATCCGTTGTGGCATGTGTGTGTTTGTGTGTGTGTGTCACTAAAGGTTAATTTTTTATATCTGCAGCCCGGAGGGGGGGGGGGCACTGACCGGCACTCGTATATGAACGTGACGTACCTGCTCCTATCGACCCTTGATATCAAGAACTATCGGTGACAGATTTCTTGCAAAAAAGAGGTCATTCAGTTAAGGAGAATAAAAAGGAAGCTGCAGGCCACATCTATATTCTTTAGGGGGGGAAAATGTAGTAAGCCCGACTGCCAAAATTCTATTTGGTTTATGTATTTAAAAGCACGAGTTACTGGGATTTAACCTATGATGTTGAAACTGATCAAAGTGCCTCATCTTTAATCTGTTGTCAGATTGTCTGATCATTGACATCTGTGAACTTTGAAAAACTAATACAAGCCGTTTGTGAGGATATTGTTCTCCGACCATTATGGAATACCCTCACAGCTGTGGTGTTCAATTTTGTAATTGCTTCCTGTTTATTCCTGTTTGGCGTAACCATTTTTTTTTTTTTTGGTGGTGGGACGCATATATTTCCAGGGGCAAGGATTAGTAAAATTGTTACTTATATTATGGCGTATATGTTGTTTTTCACTGTAAATTGGTGCGTGTGCAAAAATTCACTAATCCACAGGGGGCAAGAAGGGGGAAAGATTCCCCACAAGGGGGACAGCTTCGCCCCTGGTTACGCCACTGTGTAATGTGTCCATAACATTGCAAAGAAAGCATTGAAGCAGCTAAAACAAGTATGTTTAATTGTACTTAATCAGAGTACTTTCCCAACCTGATTACCTATGATTACCTAGGGTCGTGAACACAAATTAAGATGTCAGGTGTAGTATTTCTACAATATTTTCTATGTTTGAATTATCGCACATTTTGTTATTTGGGTAGAATTACGTATATGGCACAAACCACCAAATTTGGGGTTTGGGAACTTAATTTTAATACAAAAGTTGAGTCCTTTGGAAGGAAGTCTCAGTCTGTCTTTGAAAACATATGTCTGGTTTTCCAAAAGGGAGTCTAACGTTAGACCTGGGTTAAAACAGGTAGATTAGTGGACTTTTTTCTTTCCAACATACTCTAAAATGTGTGTACCAGGTGAGAAAATTCCTCATGATGGGCCAAAATGGCCCCATCCATGAGGATTTTCTAACCTTTCATTTAACTTTCACAGTAATTTTGAAAGGAAAAGGTCCACTCCTGAGGACTAACCCTGGTTTAAAACCCAGATCTAAAGTTTTTATGACGCCCTTTCGAATACACCTGAATTTTTTAAGGAATTAGAGGTTGTGGAAGCTGAAGAAAGAATTTTTTCAGAATTTTTGACTATGGAGCTAAAGTTATTGGGGCCAAGTAGAGGTCTTTAAACTGGACGCATACTTTAAAACAGGAGAGAAAACTTTAAATTACGGTGGCCCCCATTCCAACCGCCATTTAGGTCACAGTGCCT